>JAJKFJ010022839.1:0-80988 GCA_027382625.1 Tetmemena sp. SeJ-2015
ATTAAGGCTTTCCTGTTTTAACTTAGTGGCTTTTTATTCTTCTTTTCCTAAATAAAAAATAAATGAAATTATATGGAAGAAATGCTTACATGATGTTGGGGGTTTGTGCAATATCTACGAGATGTGAGAGTGCGAGACCGAGATTTGCATTGTGTCATGGGGATTGATGGAGCAGGTGAGTTATTTGTTGAGAGTTGAGGTAATTATGGTGAGTACCCAAACTGTGAGCTTGCTGCTGCAACTGAAATGGCAGGCTCTGGTGATGCATTAGCATCATCTGGGTTTGCTACTGCGTCTACGAGTTCTTCTACTGCTTTGATCTTTACAAAAATATGAAAAGGTAACTTTCCTTTTATAAAAGGGGAAATAATTATAGTTAAATTAGATTTTCATAGATTTTCATAGTTGTTCTTGTTTTAATGATTATGATTATAATCTTTTCTTTTTCTTCTTGTTCTGCTTGACTTATTGCTTGGACCAGGCATCTTAAAGTGTGACTGACTGCTTTGTGAAGCTCTAGAATCAATTTTAAATAGATAATTGAATGGCTGTGGGATTTGAGTGAGGTTAGCCGAGTCCCTATACTTTTGTGCGGCTTCACTTCGGTGGTCTAAGCGTTAAAGATTAATTATTATTCCTTCTCTTTCTAATATAGAAACTAGCAATACTTACTTATCTGGGGGGAGAGTTGGCCCTTGTGATTAATCTGAGAAAAGTCCACATACATATTCACAGGCGACTTCTTGGGTTGTATTTGCAATCTTGGAGAGACTGCAGACTTAGGAAGCTGCTGAGGCCCATCGGAATTTATCGTCTGAAACTTCTGCTGAACCTGCTGCCCATAAACAATAAAAAATAATCATAGAGGGGAGTTTCGTGGTGCGAGGACTGGAAATGAATAGAGGACATGAAATCCATCACTTCAAATTATAATGCAATTTATTCAGATTTACCAATTAAATTTAAAATTTATAATCCAAATGCAAAGTGATATCCTAATTAACAAATCAAGAATGCTTATTTCACAATCACTCACTTCTTTTAAATCGTAAGAGTGAGAGTCTTCTTAAGCTTACTAAACTTGGCCTGAACACTTTGTGGGTCAACCTAATAGCTCTTGAACTAGCTCTGATACTTGTAACTATAAAAGGGACAATTAAAACATTCCTCTTAACCTTACTTTGGGCTTTCAAGTAGGATTTAAGTCTCTGATACATCCACATCTATTTCTCTTGCTGAGGATTCATCTTCTACGTTGAAAACTATGACAACTTAAGCATTGCTTTCTGTATAATCTGCATTTGGAATAGTTTTACCAATCACCTCCACAATCTTAGGCTTTTGCTTTTTACTCTTCTGGCTTGGATTGAGGGTTTTAATCTTACTGTGGGAATGTGGTCGAATTGATTTCCTGTATCTTGCTTTTCTATTGAGGGGGTGGTTGAGTGACTCCTGGTATTCTAATGTTAGAGTTTACCTCGCTCTCTGTGTTCTTAGTCTCTGCTAGGGTAGGCATGTGAACCTTTGGAGCAGACTTCCCTAACTTCTACTTCTCTTAGTCCTTAACAAGCTTTTTCTTAACCTCTTTGAATTGAGCGAGGTCGTATTCCTTATAGTTGGTTTATAACAGCATTGAGGGGGGGGTAATCATTTCCGCTAATTAATTAATCGTGAGGTGTGAAATATCCTTACTAATGGACGCCACTCAAGATAGCCGAAAACGCAAGCGGAAGCTGCCCGAGTTCCTCGAAGATCATGATCACTTCAACTACATGGCGGGACCTGCACGTCACATACCGGACCAAGGCCTCATACCCTATCTGATTAGTATGGGCAGTCCGAGTCCTATCGTCCTACCAAAGTGGAAGAGGTAGAGTCCACCGAAGCTGAGAATCAGGGCCACGCACACCACCGATCAGCAGTTACTTGCAATCATGCTGCGCTACGGGACCCTCTGCCATGACCATAACATCCTGCTCAGCTACAATCAAGTGGCAAAAATCACGGGCATCAAGGCCAGCACTGTCGCGATGATCGTTCAGAGGTGGCGCCGCAACGACTTCATTTATGAATCCTGGAGATCAAACTGAAGAAGCGTGCGAAAGATCCCCAGTGAGATCGAGGCGCTCATCACCAATGCCAAGCACCTGCTGGAGACGGCACACATGAGCCTCAAATCGCGTATTGACTACTACTAAGTGCGATTCGGGGCACCCAGGGTCTGCCCGGCCACGCTGGCCAAGCTCTTCCCGTCGGAACGAGGTATACTTCCGCTCAGGCAGCTACTCATACATTCGCAAGGGCGAGCGGCCGCGGGACCTGCAAGAGAGGCAGCTGGAGTTTGCCAAGACCATCACACGGTGAATGTTCGCCGGCCGCGAGGCGCACATTGGTAAGCGTACCCTTAATCATGAGCCTGGCGATAGCTCTGCGTAATGTGAAGGTGCCATTGAAGTTCACCCCTAAGACGACCAGAGGCTAATCTCCGAGCATTTGCCTCACCTCCTCAATCTCCTTTGCATACTTCTCGAGGATCACTCTCTGGAATGCCTACGGGTGGCCTGCCTTGTTCCGGAGCAGAGGGTGCTTGATACTCTCTTCTTTAGCTTGTGCCTCTTCGATCTCACTGCTGTCATCTAAGCGGATCACAATCTTGCCAAGGCCTTGCCTGTCCATTGCTCTCATGTCTTAATTCTCGATCTGGCCATCTGGGAGTTGCTAGCCCAACGGGCCACCCTTCCCCGCTGACTGAGGCTGCTTGCCTGCGGCCGACTGCTTCCCTCCGTCTGGCTGCCCTTCTGAGTTGTCCACGTGGCCGACGAAGGCCCCAACGATGTGTAGCAAATAGAGCGAGTCCATCGGGTGCTGCATCGCGGCCAAGTAGTCATCCTGCTAATCCTCAGCAAAGGTGCGGAAGGAGGAGGTTACGCGGCTAGAGCTATGCCTGAGAGTGAACCACAGCTGCTATCAAGGACTCGACCATCCAGCCTGCCTCTCGATGAGCCCCACTATTTATACTGAGAGATCAATGAGGCCCTGCTCAAGAGTCACGGGCTACAGTCCACTATCTGGGTGAGTATTGAAGGATCTCCACGAGTCTGGGACCTTGCCAAGCTTGGAAGTGAGGGCATAGGAAGGGCCTGGATATAACATGTAGCGCTGATAGTTCAAGTCGCCATCTAGGAGGAGCCTGGGTCGTATGGCTGAACGAGACTTGCGATAGGGTGAACCTCGGGCAGGCCTCTATAGCAGGTGTAGCTCTGAATGTTGTCTGGGACTAGCCACTGCAGAATGCTTCAGATTACTCCGAGCCCTCACGTGTGGGGGGTCAGCGAAGCGTCGATATCCCGGAGGTTGGCTAGCTTTCAAGCTTCGGATCGGCATATCTTGGTCCTTTGGAGGTAAGCTTGACTTGATCTCATGTTGTCTATTGGTTGTATCGGTGAGTGGGCATTGGTGGAGGTCACCCTCAACTTGGGTGGTCGGCTAGTCAAGCTCTGATTGGCACTTCACTGGGGTCATCATGAGGCCCGGGGGACTGGAGTGCTTCGGCTGAGGCGCGGCCATAGTGGCTGTGATTAATTAAATTAAGACTATTAAGCTTCCAGCCAATCAAATCGCTTTATTAATTAATAGGAAAGGGGCTCAAACTGCTTGATGTGGCACACGGCTACTACTACTACTACTACTACTAGGGCCTTTTACCACTTGCAGCAGTTTGGGGTCCTTCTGATCAGAAATAGGTAAGTCAGCCATCTTGTATTTAACTTATTCATTCTCCTCAATAATCATATAAACCAACTATTAGGAAGAACGAATGGGACCACTACTGAGTTACCCTTGCTGTCTTTGTACTTGCGCTTCTTCAGAAACTTAATGCTCTTCTTGTGAATCACAAACTAGTCCTTTATCAGCTGCTGGAATTTCACTACTATGTAGTTCATTATTGACTTGAAAGGCCTGTCTCCTTCCTTTATTTTGTCTACTACACAGGAGTGCACGTGGGCATCGTAGTGTATGCACTCCAAATCATCAAGTGATTTCCTAGTCCAAGGCCCATTGAAGGCAATTGGGATGACAAGCCAGTCGCGATCATTGCTAGTATCAGCCAAATCCTGTTACTTGTTAATAGGTTAAAGCACCTAATCGCAGTGAACTACATTCAAGTAAAGCTTGGGCTCTTCGAGAGGATCTGCCCTTTCATCGTTCTCTATGAACGACTCTTGAATTTGTGATTCTTGATAAGAGTCGAAGAGTTTTATTTAGGGCTCCTGTTTCTTGCTACCTTCAGTTGCACTCTCACTCTTGCTCACCCTCTTAGCAACGAGTGCCTTCATGCAGAAAGCGGGAGTTGAGACAATGGTTGACTTCTTGACCTCCTCGTCCTTCTCCTTTGCGATCTCAGTCTTCATGTCCTTCATCTAGTCATCGATAAACTGCTTGTACTCTTCTGGAGAGGATGAAGATAAGTTGTCTAGGAATTTCCAAAACCCGTTTACTTAGTTCATCATCTGAGGGTTGGAAGAAAGCATCTTAGCCATATCTGTGCCTGCTAGCATACTCTAAAGACTTGCGTCCATTTTACCAGAAAGTTCTTTAGTAATTACGATTTAATTGAATTTCAAATTGTTAATGCTTCAGTAGTTCATTAACATATCTATGCTGTTGGAGATAGGAGAGCAGTTCTGTAAGACGCTGTTTGATATGTCTGAGAGAGACCAGAGTAAAGTCAACTAGGCCATTAAGGACCTTAAACGCTTCTATAAGAAGCCTATCACTGGAATTGGTAACCCTCTCACCTCTTCTCAGTTGAACCCCTCTTCCAACTACAACAACTTCAGAGAGAACACTTCCAGCAACTTCTATAGCAGCAGTGCTGCCAATCACACCCTCACTCCAGATGATAAAAGCAAGACAGGAGCGGCAGGATTGGGAGCAGGCACCAGCTTTGGAACCAGCAACAAACTCAACTTCAGACCCTTTGAGATGAATGAACACAGGAGTGGCGCCAAGACATTTGAGGGCTTCAAATCAGACTCATAAGGAACAATACTTTGATTATTCTTTTATTTAAAGGTGGACATTCTCAGCTCTACTCACATTAGAATTCTCAGCTTGTCAAAGATTAATAAGCCTTTTCCTTCTTCTCTAAATAAATGATAGATGCGTAGATCACTCATCGAAAATCTGTTCTTAACAAGTAACAGCAGTTTATAAGAGTATCATTACATCATTTATCTTCATTTTATGAAGTTCTTGTCCAAAACTACTACTGGAAACCCTAAGTCTGCTAATAAGTCTGGTCAGAAACAGTCCTCCAACAGCGAAGCCAAGTAAACACACTCTACTCAAATTCCAAACTCAAGAGGCTTCTAGGGTTATCTGTCTGCGAATGAAAACCTGCCCTCCTCCTAAGGTGAGAGATCTAATCTGATTGGAGTGCTCCTCAAAAACAAAAAACAAAGCGAGTAACTTTCCAGCATACTAGGAAACAACAGCGTCATTCAGAGCAGACCACAGTATTTTGGAAGCGCTTAGAGTGCAGGCACTAATTTGATATCCGCTCTGAGTATGATGCAGCTTTCCAACACTGAGAAGACTTCCTCTGCTAAAGTTGGGAAGGATAAGCTGCTCAACTTAAATGCTAATGCCAGCGATGGAGAATCTGGAATGAACAGAGAGGAGAAGCAATTCATGAACAAGCGATCTAAGTCCACTGCCAATAGGAAGAATAAGAAACGAGACTCTGAAGGCATGATCATGCTCCCACTATACTCCAACAAACTCAAATCTTCTAAACAGCCCAACAGCTACGGAGGAATAACCACAGTCTCAGGTTTAAAGGAGCAGCATATCATGGTCAGGGAAAACGTTACAGCTCAAATATAGTCTCGAAAATCAAAGAACTTAGTTGATGGACCTCTCACTGCAAGCATTATTCCAATATAGTTGCTCTCTTTGATTTTAAGTTATAAAAGTTTTAAAATAGCTATACTAATTTTCAAAAAACGAGTCAAGGGAATAATGCAACTAGCTACATCCCTGAAATTCTATAAATCAATATCAATAACATGCAACAGCAACATCAATAGTATCCTGCAAAGAGCAGCCAGCACAAGAGGAGGAACATTTAGTCCATAAATATAACAGAAATTTGAAAATCATAGTCCTAAAATCTATAGTTACTACTAATCTATATTTAATGAGAGGAAGCAAATTATAAAGACTTGAATATATTTCATATATTTTTTAAGTTTAAACATCCAACTATTGGCTTTTCCTCTTTTATTAACTCTGAATTCTTAAGAAAATAGAAATAATCCGAAATGAGCGAAGATTGGGAGGAGTTCAACGAAATCTAGAGAGTATCTTAAAAACAAGTTATTCCCACACGTGAATCCTAATTTAACCAGGTAAATTAATCAGTCTAAGATTGCAGAGATGATTAAAAAGCCTCAGTTTCACAAGTGTAGGTCTCTCAGAGTATTAAAATTCCTAATCTAGCATAATCTACTTTGGACGCCGAAAGTCAAGCTAACCTAGAGAAAGAGTTGTTTAAAAAGCTGGAGACACAGAGAGATGAGATTCTAAAGCTCAAGGTGAGTATAAATGGGCTAATGAATGACAAATTTGTATTGAAAGGCTTTTAAGAAGTGCAATCTTTCTCTGCAAATTAGGCAACTATAGATCACTATAAATCCCAATCTCAGAACTTAATCATGTTTAAAGCCCTTTAATCCAAACTTGGTCTGCCTGCAAATGGAATATAAGCAATAAATTCAGGTCCTAAAAATGAAAAAGAAGTCTTTTGTAAGAGAAAAGAAAGCAAAGGATCTAAATAAATGATTAAAGGGAAATTCTTCACTCTCTTAAATGGTGGTATAGAAGAGATCAGTGAGAAAGAATATCTAGAGTAGTTGCTTATATATGTGCAAATTACTAAAAAGTACTATCACTAGTATGATGTAGCAGTAAAGAAAAATTAAATGCCGAGGAAGTAGATAAATAAGTACTGAGAATAATCTATTTTTTAGTAAATTAAGTTATTTATATAAATTTTTTGTACTTATTTTTCCTATTTTAATTACACTTCATGCATTTTAGAGAGTTGACTCTAAATTTTTCATGACTTTGATGAGTTGACTGTGCTTCTTCACTAGCAGTTAAAAAAGTTCCACTTTGCTGAGACTCAATATCTCTGGAGGTTGAAATCTGATAGCTTTCTCAACCATGAAAACCTCCTCCTTCATTTTGGGTTGCTCTGACATGACTTCTTCCAGAGAACCCATTTCAGAATAGTCGTTCGTATTTGTTGAGTCCATAAAATATTAATTACTGTTGAGTTAGTTTTATAATAATTACTAATTCTTAATAAATAAAAGAGAGATAAAATGAAATCAAATGTTTAACTCTAAGTAAAATCTAACCTTAAAATCATCGCAAATATTTTCTCATTCTTCACTCTTCTAAGTATTTAGAGTCAAACCCTCATTTCAGTCATAAAAGGGTAATCTTGAAGCTCAGAAATCAATAAAAATCTGTCTCAGGGATTTGAACTAGTTTCTCAGAATATGATCTTTGCTGTGGGATGCTGTTGCCTTGTGATCTTCTTGAAGTATTTGATGAACAAAGTAGAGTCTTAGCAAGCCATATGATCCAAGTTCACTCTCTAAAGAACGAATCTCTTATACTGATGATACTCATCCAAGCCGCACTCGTTCCGCATCTACTTCTAGTGGATCAAAAATGGAGAAAGTTATATTGCTTGATCAATATAATCCTCCTTCTTTCTTGAAGAGCTGTCGGCTTTGGCATCAAGATTTCCTTAAGAAGAAGAGGCTTTGAGCTCAGATGAATTTTTAATCAAAGGAGAATATCTATCAATGAAGACTTTGGCTTTCATTTGTTGGTCTTCATAGCTGTAGTATATGTTCTCAATCTTCGCAACCTTGAAATTGAAAATCATCTAAGAGGGATCAATTTTATTGCTATCGACTACCTCTAACTAGGCAGAAACTTCGTTTAGCTCAGGCAGAGACTTGCTTCTTCTCGGGCTTGAAGTTCTTTCATCATTGATTTTAGGTGCTTCAGCTTTGAAGCTTAATCTCATTGGCGAAACTGATGAAAGTTGTTAGGACTCTGATTCCTACTACTCGCCAAGTTTGTTGTAGAACGCCAAAGAAGAAGCCTTGATGTTGCTAGGGGACAGTTTGTACCACTCAAAGTTTCCTTCAGCGATAACTCCATTCAAAATGCTTGTTTCGCACAGATTGTTGGCTTTGATCTCTCTCTAAACTTCAACTCTCTTCTCTAGAATTGTTTTCTCAAGAACATGTAGAGGAGTATCCGCTTGAACTCTCTTAGCATTTACTCTAAGTGAGGAGGGGACACTTTTCTAAACAGTGGACTACTCTTGTTTCACTTAAACTTTTCTAGTTGAAGAATACTCAGGACTCTTGACAACTTCCTCCTTTTGATTCCTTCTTCTCTTGTTTTGAAGACTAACTTAATATTTCATGCTTTCTTCTTTGAGTGCAGCCACAGCATAAGGATTTGATTGCCTTGGTTCATTGATGTACTACCTTTCAATCTCAATTGAAACTTATTAAATCAGCTTATTAGTTATCACTTTTTTAATTACATAAACTTGAGAAGTACGATCAGCGTCCTCGTGACTAATCAGTTAAGTCGTTGTCGTCTCTTAAACTTGCTGCTTCCTCATCATGGCATTTTTCTTCTCCTTGAGCTTTTTATCCAGCTTCTTTTGGCAAACCTTTCGCAACCTCGACTATTTGGTCACTGATGGCTCTTTCTTTAAATGGTCAAAGACTTTTGAGTTAGTGTCGTAGTCTAAGTCATCAAAGGACTAGAAGGACTGTAAAGATGAAAGGTTGTCAATCGATTCAAGCTAGTTGGCTCGGGAGGATCTCTAGTTTGAAAAATCCTACTCATTCAACAAAGACAAGGCAAGGGAGTTCAAAGAAGAGTGTTGTTATTTTTCTTAAAGAAGGTGGTCTTTGTTTTGCCTGCGGTTCGGGGTATCCATCAGACCAAACTAAGGAGTTGAGTTTCCTTTGCCAGGCTGCTACTTCTTGCCCCTTAAAGGAGTTTTCCTTTAATTTTGACATACAGCCTTAACATCACTCTTAGAGACCTCAGATATCATTTTCTAAGATTTCTAAGCGATTATTTGCTATTCTTGCTTGACTTTTCTTGTCCTCACTTCATTGTTGACTGAGACTTGTTGGAATTTCATTTCTCTTTTGACTATCTTGACTTCTTAACTCTTTGTCATAGGAGTAAAGGGCTGGAGCTTGTCAGAGTAGTGTAAGAGACGAAGGTCCTCTTGCTTTTGCTTCTGGATAGTCTTGGTTTTAGCCTCTCTAGGGAAGCGAGTTCTCAAAGCTTGACAGCTCTCAGCATCAATAGAAACTTCTGCTTTGGGTTTGGCCTTGGTGGATGACTTAGTATTTTAAATTTATCTTTCCTTAAGTGCTGACTGTTGTTTGACTGGGTTCTGAGACCTCTTGGCAGATCTAGTGACTGGTGTGTTAGTAGAAATGATTTTCATGGTTGCTTTTATTCTCAAAATTCGGTGACTTTTGTGAGAGTTCTGTTGTAGTTTTGTGTGGCTTGGTTTGAGGGTTTGGATTTGAGATTAGGGTATTGAACAGAATTAACTGATTTAAATTTATAATAATTTAATAAGTAGGTTCCTGCGAGCAATAATAGCCAATACATTTCTACCCTCACTCTCCTTAACATATCAGAAAGGGAGAAAATTTGAAAATTCAAAATGCAAGTTCTAGCCTACTACTCCTCAGACGGGTTATAGAAAGAGGGTAGAGATATATATATATATGCGTTGAAATATTTATAATCCTATATTCTTTGAGCTATTTCAAAAGATTAAGCAGTTCTTGTTGTCGCCCTCTTCATCTTGAGAGTTTATAAATGATTAGCTACTATAAAGAGAGGGAGACTTATTCTTAGTTTACAAGGATTTCTTCTTATGCTTTTGCAAGACCAAACCAGGAGATAAAACTTAGTCAAGCCTAGCATTCTAGGTTTTAAATTTGCGCTCTTTTAACTTATCAGCATTTTAATTTGAGCTTGGAGACTGTTCCTCGTCATTATTCTGCTATTATTCTTAATCAGACTCACTGGAGGAGTCTTCGCTTTCAATTTTAGACTACCACTGCTTTGCGTTAACTTATTATTGAATGTTCTAGCTCTTGTGCACTTATGTTTATAAAAATTAATTTACTTGCTTCTTCGAGATTTTAGCTTGAAAATTACTATCTAGGACGTCATGAGTCTCACTCTTTCTCATCTTGCCCTTAATGAGTTAATGAGATTAGATATTTATCTAGTCTATAGTTTCACTCCTTTGTTGCAGTCTCTCTTTAAACCCTTGAATGGTAACTCGGAAAATCCCTGAGTCTGGCTGTTGGTCAAGTGTGCAGTTCAACTTGATGGTTTGCTTGGTCTCTAAGCTGCAGCCATTCTTGCCATCATCTCTATTTTGATCTTCATATCTCTAATTATTATTATTATCACCTTCCAGTTGCAAATCTTCATCTTTATCGCTGTCACAATCTAAATCACTGTCAATTAACTCATCAAGATGTGGTTTGTAAATTGACTTGTGCTCTTCCATTCCCTCTTTCATAAAATCTTCATCTTGCATTTCAGTCATCATAGAAGATGATTTATCGTCGAACTTATCTTCCTCCTCCTCTTCAAACAAAATGAGAATACAATCAAAGTAAGATAAGTATTCAACTTCGGGAAGAGCATCTTCTTCAGATTAGTCGCTCAGATTTTGTGCATTCTCTGCAACCTTTCTTTGTTAAAATCGTGGCACACCTAAATCAAAAGACCTCCCATGCCTCTTGAAATATTTCTTCTCAGCTAAAATATAATCATCATCTGCTTTTTTCTCTTCAGACTACTTCTGGCATTAGTCTGCAAATGTTTGATTAAGCAATATCTTCATTGAGGAGTGGAGCTGAATAGATATAATGAAACATAAAATAGATATTTTTTTGCTAAATGTTGTTGGTGGTATTAAGTTATCTTGAAATTATTTTGTTTTTAACAAGTTGAATAAATTCATGATAATTTTTTTAATTATGACATTTGGGGTAAGAGATTTCTCTGCTTAGAGCTTTGAGTATTTGCTTTAAAATTATAGAAGTAAATAGAACTACTTAGTTATAAAAATGCTGTTGAATTCATAGATGTGGACTGATTTCTCATTAATTTGTTCGTCTATATCTCCAATTTCATCAAAGCCTGAAGTTTCACCACTCTTCAGAGACTTTAATTTAAGGGATTTGAGGTTGTAAGAATTCTCTCTTTGGGGTCCAGACCCTCCTCCAAAATTATTGGTAGATTTGTACTTCTTAGAATTCGCAAGAGACACTCTTTAAATAGGAACTTTCAAGTTTACTCTATTCTTTGTAGGAGACTAGCTTGACCTCATCCCCTTAAGTTATTATACTTGCACCTATACTTCACTCCTCACCTTATGAATTCCTTAAACTTAGAGATTCGCAACTTACAAATAAAAATCTATCAACAAATATTTCAACTCTCATATTCTTCATTCTCATTTTATCAGGACTCTAATCACCTTAAAATATTAACGAAATAAACTTCTTTAGATTGATCAGCTCTTTACTAAGGTGAAAACTAGCTTTTTATCAGCTTACTAGACTTTTAAGATTTTCTTTTGATAGCTTTCTTGGTGCTTGCTCTCTATATTGGCTATTCATTTTTAAGTTTTATCAAGCTTTTTAAAAATAAACTTAAAAAATTGAAGTTTCTCAATTGAGGATAAGTTGATGTTACAATCCTCCTTTGTCTGGTCTTTAACTTAGATTAAGCTTGGAGACTCAATTGTACTTCCCTTATTATAGCCAATACTATCCTGAAGATGCATATTCTGAGTAATAACTCTCAACTGTAGCTTAACGCCTTAAGGATTTTTGAATATCATCTTCCACTGCGTCATCCTAGTTACAGCTATTCCTTAATGAAGACTACTTTATATCAACTTATTCTTCTAAAGGGGCTTTCTAATCTTGAGTATCCTCAATAACATTTCGATTATCAGTGGGTGATCCGTCCAGATAAGATCCAATTTATAGACTCTAAGCTTGTCGTTAGTTTTCTTCCTTCATTCTTGCAAATTTAGAATATTCTCTGGGCTTTTTAGTCGTAATTCTCCTTTCCTTGCTGCCTCCTCTATTGTCCTGACTATCGTTTCTCTTAATATTTTGGACAGTTTTAAATCGCTTTCTGCCTTCTTGAGATAACTTTGATATTTTTCTGTCTGGGCATGGATCTTAGGCATCATCTTATTGTGCTTTATTGCTTCCTTCTGAGTCTTGCATCTCAACATTCTAAGTTCTTAGCTTTCTGCCTTTGGGTGTGTTACTCTGAGAAAGTGACACAGCTGCTGCCGCTGCTTCCGTGGCTCTCAACTACTCGTCTAGGAGTTCTTTACGTTTCTGCTTTGGCAGCATCCAATCAAACATCAAGTCATAAGGACTGCCTTTCCTAAGCAATAGAGTCACGAACAGGTTACGCATGTAGTGGTAGTCAGGTTTCTCTTCGAACTCCAGCCGTTTCACGTAGTTTAGAAACGTGCTAAACTCTTCTTAAGAAATATACATATGAATCTGGCAACCCAGAGGCTAGTTCTTCAGGAGAGTAAGAATCTTTGAGGTCTAGGATCTTCTTGTACTTTTAAATTTTGGTCTTTGCCTTCACCTTCTGCCAGGGAAGAGATCCCTTGATCAGATAGATTATTTATTGCATTCAATAATGAACTTAAATAGCAAATTATGAGGTATCCAATGGCTTGAAGGTCGTCTCTTCTTCCTTGTTCCAATCCTAAATGCGCATTGATGCTTGCATATCTGGCTGTGCCAATGAGTCCCTTGTGCTTCTTCATGGGTATGTGATCGCCAGTGTGAGGGTGAACATACCTCTTTGAAAGACCGAAGTCAATTGCATATAGCTTGTTGATGTTATTGCCAGTACCGATTAAAAAGTTGTCTGACTTTATGTCTCTATGCAGAAACCCTCTGTTATGAATGTTCTCCAACCTTTATATCTATAACTTTAATTCATATAATTTATAGCATTTTTATTTAATTATAACTCGGAATCAAGCTTCGAAGGCTAATTTTTAGGTTGCTTACCAGCTAATCTGCCATCATGAGTATGCTCTTCACTGATAGTTTCTAATCGCAATACGAAAGCAAATCTTCTAAATTTGGCCCCAGCAACTCAATTACCAGAACATTGTAAATAAAATGATCTAAACATAAAATAATATGCTTGTAGTCGCCTTCAGTTCCAAAATAATAGAGTTTTGGGATTCCATCTAAACCAAGATTGAGTTTAATTCATCGAAATGACAAAATCAAGATATAATCATCAATTAGAGAAAGGCAAATTTAACTTGATAATCCACTTACCAAAGCTCTATAGCTTTTGAAGGATCTTCCCCTCTATCAAAGTACGAGTTTGAAATGATTTCGCCAACTCCTATGGAAAAATATAAGAAGCTCATTCAAAGAAATTGAAATTCATTTCAGAATAGCATTGCAGATAGCCTCATTAGAATGAGATTTAATAAGATCTTTGGATTCACTTTGCTTTGTCCAAATACAGTTTTTAACTTACGACTTTGATGGCGACAGGAACATTAGTTTCCCTATCGAATCCCTTGAAGACTTCTCCGAAAGACCCCTTGCCGATCTTTTTCTCAATTAAATAGCGGTTAGCGACTAGGATATGAGTGTCTTCCACGCCCACCTGCTCGCTCACTTTTACATCTCGCTATTGCTTTAAGTCAATAATATGAATTTTAAATTATTTTCTAAGTCCACGATCATTTTACAAAGAGCTTAATGTTTATAATGAGAATAATTTAATAATACATAATTCAAACATTATCTATAGACTTAGTTCACCCCCAGGCTTCTGCCAATTCTACAAGTTATGCAAATCACTCACTCTCTCACTGAATCTATATATTCATCAATCACGAAAATTCTGTAATTCAAAACAAAAATTTGCTTTGATAATTCCATTATTCTATATTGAAGGAAGAGACTTAAATTTAAGTGATACAATTGGGCGATAATATTTTAGAATAAATGAATATTGACAGCATTAACAATAATGGGATGGGTTCCCTGCAGCTGACAAGCAATTAACTTCCTTCAGCTGGTGGGGCAGGTGCCATTAAGAATATCTCGTCTGTGCGCTCTTAAGTGTAGCGTTAGCGACTCTTCCTGAATTTGAACTAGCAGAAGCAAGGGTCCGGTCCACCCTCATAGTTTGACCCAAATTTAGTAAGTCTAGGCCCCTAGTTCTAAAATACTGGATTTCTAAGTTTGCAAAATTTCATAAATTTAGATCCTATCCTCACGAATCTACTCTTACCATTTTGGAGATTAATTCAATTTATAGACTTATAAATAAAGAGACATATTGGATTTGTTAAATTATTTAATTTGAAAGACTGACCAGAAGAAGAGAATCAATTTCCAAGGGTTTCCAGCAACGAACATAATCTTAAATGGCAATGTCTAAGGAAACTAAAACGCCTCGAACGACTCGAGAGGTAATTCCCTTATAACTTATCCCTTCTTGTTGAGTGGCTTTAGTCCCCTAACAAATCTAGTACTAATTGTTGGCTATAGTTAACTCTGGATCCTCAAACGGTAGACAAATGCAAGTTCTTAGCAAGAAATTTATCAATTTTGGATAAGGAGCGGGCGGTAGTAACATCAATTAAGCTAATAGCCAGCCAAGCACTTGACCTAACTTAAACCAAATTTACTCTCAGAATCCAACTATACAGGTAATTTCAGCAACAGCTTTAAATTTTAGTTAATCGATGTATAGAAACGAAATTTGGTTTCAAAAATACCTGCGTCAAAGCAAAATGGCCTCACTATCGACTAGAACTCGCCGAGATACGCTCAGTCAGCTGATTCATAATAAAATTTAACAGCTCGCTCTAATAACTCTCTATGCAATAAATCGTTATTTTTCACACTTTTTAACTAAGGACAAGCTCAAACTGCGGCCTAATCTTCGAGGAAAATCGGTCCCTACATTTAAAGTTCTAATCAGTATGGATCGCTGATTTAAGCCAATGGAGCCCAGCACAAGGCTCAGCATCACTTGAATTTCAGAAGACAACAGGTGATGGATATTACCGACGATGCTAATACCAACTCTTATAACAAACTTACAACCATAAACGTCTCAGAAAACGAGGGCGGTGTTAGTATGGAACAACTTCCACGCCACTCATTAAACGCTAACGACTTTAATTAAAATCATAGCCAGCCTCCTTAAGCATCCTACAACCTTTTCAATTTATAAGTATGAGTATTTATATATGTAGATTCTATCATCAGTAAGAATTAGGAGAGTAGCCGATTTGAGTCTAAGAAATCCCTTCGAAACTTCACTAAGCAGTCAAGCAAGAAAGAATTAGGAACTTCTTCTTTCAACAAGGGCCCTCCTTCCCTTGAGAATCTTCCCTCTGCTTAGCCAGCATAATTATTCTAGTTCACCAAAAAGTAGAATTTGATAGGAGATAGCAGTATCTCATTAACTAGGGAAAAAGCTACTATCAATCCTAATTAGCTCTTCAAGATAAAAAAATCTTCTTAGGTCAATCTCAATCAGCCTTCTATCGCCTAAGCCTAAGAGAGTGTTTAAATTCCGTAGATAGGGAAGAGAAAGCCTCTAATCATAAGGAAGAATAACTTTATCCAGAACTAAAATGCGGCTGCTTATCATTCTTAGCTTACTGCAAATTAGATAGGAGGAGTATTGCCTGATAGTAACAACACGACCTAAAATGTGCTTGAATATGAACACTCTGCTTTCCTCAGGGGCTACTAATAGATTCAACAACACAAATAATAACCTGAATTTGACAGGTGGAGTTGGAAATATGAGCGAAGCCTCACAATCGCAGACTAGATATGGAATCACACAGCTGCTTAAAAGCCTGAACTCCACAACTTAGAGTAATGAACTTATAAACACTCTATCTCAGGCAAACTAAAACAGTGCCCAAGCACCTAAAGACAACAAGTTATTCAAGATCAACAACAGTAAGAAGAGGCTTGATACTGCAAGAAAATCCAGGATTCAGTAGATCTAGCATCAAGACCCACTAAGTAACAGTACTTCAAACATCCTTAATCAGAATACTCATTTGTTATTAAATTAAGTGAATAGCTATTCCTAGCAGCCTCCTCAGATAAGATAAGTAAATCAGCCGCCTATCCTTTCCTTCTTAACTAACAAGAAAGGTCCATGCTCATTCCGAAAGTTAAAGTAGACAACTCGCAAGGTCCATCAGCTCAATAGTTTGCTCCCTCAATCAATTCAGATAATGAAAGTTTACCTTATTTAATTTTGATTTAATTCTAATTTGGCAAAGCGAACAACTGCAGCTTTATCTACTTAAGTTATATTAGTAAGAATATCACTTTACATATCTCATTAAGTTGCAATGAACTAAAGCTATTAGACTAACACTACTAATGGAATCGGTAGCCCCTAATAATTTCAACCACACTCAGATTAATCAACATCTAAAAACTATGAGTAGACCGAGTGCAGTGCAGCCTATGAGTTCCACTCAAGTTATTCCCAATCTCTCCGAAATCAATAGCCTGGCTAATTCAGAAGGCTATAACGCAACTTAGATCTTGCAGTCAGCAGAGCATAAGAGTGTTGCCCAAAGCACCAAAAGAAGTACCGATAAAAATGAAGGGGACTTTTCAGATGTTGTCAATCCAGGCAGAATTTATTATAATCATGAAGATAAAACTTTATACAGTTAGATTTACAATATTACTGGGAATTAAGTTTAAACTTTGCTGTAAGATCAAAGCTCTCAACCCCAGAAATACATAAAGAGAGGTTAGATACTGAGAATGCAGAGACAAAAATAGGGAGCAGGCACTGGCCCTCAATCAAATGCAAGTGAGAATGATAACAGCAGCAAATATAGAGACAGCAGTCAAGAATGCAAATAGTGGAGGTATGCATGGAAAAATGGTTCTCTAAGTTGAAAAAGGTTTATATTGTTTATCTTTGTTACTTAAGATGAAATAATTTGTTGACAGCAAGAACAAAAATTCCCAAGATTTGAATACTACAGCTCATCATTGCTTTAATTTATTAGCTCCACTTTAGTTTAGCAACCAGTAACCACAGATAAACTAGGCTGCTATTGCAAAGCTCCATTCTAACTCATTAACGAGAGTAGAGTCTAAGAAGGACTTGAACAACTTGGAGGAAAGGAAGCAGCTGAAGGCTCAACACTAAGTGCAAGAAGAGTTTATCATTCATGAGAATATAAATGACAGCAGTTGCACTCCTAATGACTTTAACTTCAGCAAGTCTAAGTCGAGTCATGATGGAGCAGCACAACACAAATATTATTTATTCCCTTGTTTGTATATTTATTGCAAATAGGATAATTAAGGCACAGTCATTATCGTTCAGCTTAAATAACTGATAGCATATTTGTTTGACTATATTTTGAGAAAATCAGCAGAATATACCTACTTCAGAGACCTATATTTAAAAATACATATCATTTGTCATTAATTTTACCTTGAACATGGAAACTATAAAGTTAGAAGAAGTCTTATTTTTAATTAAAAGCCAGCAAGCTTGGAAATATGACTGCTAACGCCATCAACAAATAAAAAGAATATGTGCTTAAAATATATCTTGAAATAAGATACGATAAGTCCAAACACCAACATTATAAAACAAGAGGATTAAATGACCTCTAGCTCTTAAAAGCAAACTCCCAAGCCCTTCAATCAGCAAGACACTATCACTCCTGAAAAACAAAAGATCACTCAAATTAAAGTCTATATCAATTCATCTCATATTTTTAAAACACTATGCAAACTGAACCCTAAAAATCTACTCAGCCCAAGGTCCTCCTCAACTAACCTTTAACTTAACTTAGATGACAAATCGTCAAATTTCAGCTAAAAGATTGATTAGAAGCCAGTCGGAAAGCAGCGACTGTATAACATATCGCAAAATACAGTCAAGAGCCCAATTGGCACTTCGCAATCTTAAAACTTCACAGCAAGCAGGCCCAAATCATATCTTATTATATCTGCATATTAACATTCTAATCATGATGAGATAGTGGTAAGTTTAATTCTTGAGAATTAATGAAATTTAGAAATTCCCAATGAAGGCAGCTAAAGTCTTTGAAATTGTTCATGAATAAGTTGACTGACTACGAGCGTGGAGAAATCCTTGAATACCCTGAGATATATTTCTTGGGTATAGGTGCTAACAAAGTACAAGGATCGCCAAGTAATGAGCACAACTATGGGTATGACGATGATAAAGGAGACTACAAAATAGTGATGGGAGATCACATCGGATTCAGATATGAAGTCATATAATTTTTAGGCAAGGGCTCGTTTGGAACAGTAAGGATAATTATATTTATAATGAAATTGCTTAGGCTTTGAAATGCTTTGATCACAAAAAGAAGGAAGAAGTGGCTGTCAAAATTGTCAAGAATAAGAAGAAATACCAGTACCAAGCTGGTATAGAACTAAAAATTTTGAATTTCCTAAAGGAGAACGATTAAGATGATATAATGAACGTTGTTCATATGAAGGACTCAAATATTCTGAGAATATATTCATAATATTATATTTTCTAAGGACTATGTGATCTTCAGAAAGCATTTGTGTGTTTCTTTTGAGCTTCTGAGCATGAACCTTTTTGAGTTCTTGAAAATAAATGACTTTAACGGATTTGATCACAACTTAATCAGGCGTTTTGCAATTCAGCTTCTCTACGCTTTAAAGTATTTGAAGGAGTTCGAGATAATCACTGTGACCTGAAACCAGAGAACATTTTATTGAAGGAGCCAAATAAATCAGGCATCAAGATAATTGACTTTGGCTCCTCAACTTTTATCAACGAGAGAGTTTACACTTACATTCAATCTCGTTTCTACAGGGCCCCAGAAATCATGCTTGGCATTCCTTACACTTGTGCCATTGACATGTGGTCCTTTGGCTGTATCATGGCCGAGCTTTATATAGGCTATCCAATCTTTCCAGGTGAAAGTGAGAACGACCAAATGTCTAGGATCATTGAAATGTGTAACATCCCCTCCAGAGAGGTCTATGAAATATCTTAGAGGAGGCAGAAGTTTTTCAACGAGAACTCTCAAGGAGATTACGTACCAGTCATGCTTCCCAACTCAAGAGGAAAGCTCAGAAAGCCAGGCGGTAAGCCTCTCAGTCTTTTAATTGGAGATGAGGATCCTGATTTTCTAGACTTCGTTGAGAAGTGCTTAGACTGGAATCCAGAGACTAGACTGTCGCCTGATGATGCTCTGCGACACATCTGGGTTTTGAAGGGGCTGCCTCCCTAAGTTTTGATCCATCATCAGCGTATGCATAACATAACTACTCCTGAATTACCTGATCCAGTCAGAGAAGCAAGGGATAAATTCTTCCTAGAGGCCACGATTCAATAGGAGAACAGTCACCAAAGCTAAATAGGCCAAAGAAGCTCACAATAGTCCAAGGAGCGATCATCCGTAATACAAAACTCTCACTCTAATTAGGCTTCAGCAGTGAACAAGAATGGGAAGATAAACAATCAGCAAAAGACGGAGACCATTAAATCACTAGAAAGGGCGCAAATTAAAAACTAACTACACCAGCTCAATCAAAACAAAACAGTAGCTCAGCAACAGCCGAGCAATCATTTCAGCTAACCTAGAAATAATAATGTCATTATTCACAACAAGATAAACTAGGGAGGAGCGCAAAATTCAATCGATAGTTCGCTAAATAGAGTTAACGGGTTTAACACACTTGAGAGGTTTGATATTTTACTATAGCTTTAATTGAGAGTAATATAGTGAAACATGTATTTTAAGAGTTATTTTTAGAGCTAAGGAGGAAATCAGAAAAAGGTTGTGACCAGGGGAGGCAGAAACTACGTATCAGCGCATTAAAAATAATGATCACTACTTGAGAACAGTAATAACTTAACAAATATGTACAAACCGTGGAAATACTAAAAATGAGCTTTTCTAATCAAAGGCTCATCAGAGAGGAAGGAAGTTCAGTATAGTCAAAAAAGCCAATCTTGTTTTAACTTTCTCTCTGAGATCGTATTAAATTTCTTCAATATTATGGACCAACCAGTGAAGTATAAATTTATAATAAACTTAATAATTTATCGATATTGCTCGAATATAACTCTCTTATGGAATGTTTTTACCTTCTTTGTGTGTTATATTTAATTGAGTTAGTTAATATATATCTAAGAGAGTAATAATTGAACTATTATTATATAGATAAAACATTAAGAGTATGATGGATCTTTGAAGAGCTAACATTCTTTTAGGTTTTAAGAGCAGAAATGGTTAAGAAGTTCAGTTGGTATCCCGCAGACGACGAGAAGAAGCAACTCAAATTGAGAAAGCCCAAGAGCACTAAGTTGAGAAGTGGAATCAAGGAGGGCAGCGTACTCATCCTTCTTTCAGGCAGATTCAGAGGCAAGCGCGTTGTCTTCCTCAAGCAGCTCACTTCCGGACTCCTCCTCGTTACAGGTCCCTACAAGGTCAACGGAGTTCCCCTGAAGAGAGTGAACCAGGCCTACACCCTGACCACCAGCACCCAGGTTTCCCTCAAGGGAGTCGATTCCACCAAGGTCGATGATGCTTTGTTCAAAAAGGAGAAAACTGCCAAGAAGCAAGGTGCTGAAAAGTTCTTCAACGATGCTAACAAGGTATAATCACAATCACATTAAAAATTTTAAAATGTCTTAAAGTGTTCAATAGTTTAAGATTGTTTCATCTCGAAGAGCTTATAATGACTCCGATTGACATTTTAAGAGAAATGTATATAAAATGGGTTTTTAGAAAATTTATAATTAATTTGAACCTAAGTTGAATTGATTATAAGGACTGAGTTCACATAGAAATTTCTATTGCACCAAGAAAATCAGTAGTTGACCTTATTTTTAGAAGAAGGAAGTCTCAGCTGAGAGACTTACCGCCCAGAAGGCCATTGACACCGCCATCTTGTCGAACATCAAGGCTTCCGGAGAGCCCCTCCTCAGAAAGTACCTCAACGCTCGCTTCACCCTCGGAAACAACGACAAGCCCCACGCTTTGAAGTTCTGATTCCAACGACCCCCAGCGTCTCTTCTTCTCGTTTGAGTGCTGCTCAGTTGCGCATCCACGAGGAGCTTATTCACATAAAACACTTAAACACCACTCTCTCTTCTCTTGTGTATTATGCGAGCGATATAGATCTTTTTAGTCTGTTTGTTTTCCTTCTATTGATATTTATATTTATTAGCAATCCACTATCATTTATCAAATAGATCGCTACCTTAATATTCTCAAATTTAAGCACATACAAAGATACATTTATGTGTATCTCATTTGTTTAATAAGGCTGTCATTATTCTCCCTACTATATTTTTTCTCTTAACCTCAATAAATATTATTCTATGAGCTAGTTATTTGAAATGATCAAGAATATTTATTAAATTGATTTTTAAGAGAAATCGAAACTAAAAATAAATCTACTCCTTCATCATCTTCTGTACTAGCCTCTCTCTCTTAATTAAAATTAATTAAAAACTTATAGTAGAAATTTAAAATCTTTATTGATTTGAGTTGGGTGGGATTTGAGACTGATACATTCCATTCACTTAATAGGAGGTTTGTTGATTATTGGCTCTGTGAGTTGGAAGATTCGACTTCTTTTTGTATTACTACTGCTATTATCCTGTCCCATGAGAGTTGACTGGTTGCGTCTCGCTATAGTAGTCATCAAAATCTTCTTAAAAGTGTTAGCCCTCGTAGTTCAATCCACTCTTATAATTTTAATTGCTCTTGTAGCCAGTGTAATTCTACTGCTCTGACTGTGCTGGATAGTGTTGTGGGGCTTAATTTGCTCTCTGCAGATTTCGTTTATGAGTTCCTTAATTAAATAGGGACATCTTTAATATATATTTGTGTTAATTATAGTTTGAATTGTTGCTTCCACCTGAAATATATCAAATTAAATAGGACTGAATCATAGTGGGCATGATTTCTCTAGTCCTAAGTCTTTGCATTATTGCTTTACTGGCCTTTTCCATTTTTGTAATTAAAATGATTTTAATTAAGAATAAGTATATTATAATTAGAGTGGTTGCTGCTGCCATTTGATTTGGGTTGGTAGTTTTGCTATTAGCCATTCAGACTATTTTTAGAGTTTATTTGTCTGATTTTTTCTTCCTCCTACTTCAAGGTTAACTTAAAATAATTTAATTATTAATTAGTTTTAACTCATGCTCAATATCCTTATTGATCACTATTCTTCGTGACTATGTCTAATTATAGCAAAACTACACTTTAAGTGAAAGAAGGTGATATAAAATATAATAGATTTCATTTGTCTATAGAAAATAATTCAAGTTGTTTAAAAATTAAATTATCAGATATTATAACTTAACTAATCTTAAATATCTTTTATCTCGTGTTTATATATAAATTCAATAATTTAAATTATTAAATAAGGAAGGTAATAAATAGGACGAGTGCTATGAGTGGTCCATACCTTCTACAGAAGAACAAACTTTCTGTTTTATCTTGGAATTGCGCTGGGTTTAACCCCCAAAAGGTCATAGATCTCCTCCACTAGGTTAATACCTACAAGCCAGAGATCATATGCATCCAAGAAAACATGAACACCGCGGTTCCTATTGAAGGATACGAATTTCACGTGGCCAAATCATGGTCCACACCTACTAGACATGGTACCCTAACTTACATCAAGAAGAACCTTGGAAGAGTCCAATTTGAAACCTCTATGTCCAACATTGGAATTACTAGACTCTTAGATTTGGGTATCAACATCATTAATGCCTACATCCCCTTCTCTGAAAAACATCGACATGACATCTTTAGAGAACACATTGACTAAAACATGAGATCTAATGGTGGGAAAAACATTCTTGCCGGAGACCTTAACTACCTCTCAAAATTTGTCAACAACGACTTTGCCATCACTCGAATTGGTTAAGAAGGTGTTTCCAAGATCGACTACATCTACTCCCCTACAATTCCAACGGAAAGGAAAGAAGTCAGACTTTCATCGTCAGACCATCTTTTCCTTGTCAGACAATTTCAGATCAGAAAAGTATACCGATAAACTATACGGATCGGTAAAGAAAAAGTGAACAGAATTCTGAGGAAGGGTGAACTAAATTTCGGAGCAAAACAAATGAAACTTTAAAAAACTCTAAGAGCACTTAAGAATCATACTGTCTCCAGAGACACAATCCTCGAAAGAATTAGATATGCCTGGGATTGCAGAGACATGAAACAAGTCCACGCTCTTGCTAAAAAGCTCCAAAAATACAAGGAATCGAAGTTTGTTCAAGCTATCAGAGGCGAAAGCATATGGGACACTGATAAACTTATTGCAAAGAAGTTTATTCAGATGCTTTCTAGTATCTACTACAAACCCATTCGGAAAAAATATGTCCACTTTAATCAACTTGAACTTGGAACATATTATTATTATAAAGCCCTTGGCCCTTTAATGTCAGATGTAATCAGAAATATATCTGCTGACAAAGCCCTGGGACCCGATGGAATATCAGACAAATGGATAAGAAAACGTAGAAACGGCGAAGAATTTATGGCGTTCCTTGAACAATGGATGAGGGGTTCGAGACCCACTCCCAAGGACAATCTTGAAGCCAATTTATTCCTTCTATCCAAAGAAGATACTAACATACCACCAATTGGTAGAATAAGACCTCTAGCTGCCTATTCCCCAATCAGGAAAGGAATGGAAACTGTTCTTGATAGAATTGATTCAGATGCCCAATGGGCTATGATTGACAAAAATCAACATGGTTTCAGACCTGGCTCTCAAATTTAATACCCTACACAAGAACTGATTGAAGAATTAGCAAGCGAATCCTGGGACTATGCTTGGTTCATAGACTTCTCAGATGCATACAACACAATCTATTAGCCCATACTAATCGAAGAGCTCAACAGAAGACGCAAGATTATGAACGATTGTGATTGATTAACACGGGAGTGGTCGTTATGACTTCCCTAAGTTTAACATATAACACGCAAGACGCTAGTTCGTCTAAAATGCGTTGTTATTATTATTATTATTATATAAATTCTTTATTTTAATTTGCTAATGGTAATAGTTGCTTTTGGAGGAAGGTTTTTTCTCTTGCTTTGTAAATTTGAAGAAGTGACTTTAATTTCTTTCTCCTCCTCTTGCATATTTGGGTATTCAATCTTCACTACCCTTCTGCTTTATTCCTAAATTAATTAAATTATTTCATGGTTATATTATATACTAAATCGTGATCAAATCTTTCAATTTTATAACTGAAAGATATAATTAATTTTTAAATTCTTTTTAAATTAAGATAAATATTTCATAATTTTTATTAAATTGTAAAATATTAAAAATGCAACAAAACATAAGCAGATATTCAGATTGGGATGATCCATATTGAAATTAATAGAAGCAACAATTTATTTTAAGTTAATTGCTAATTATATTTATTAACATATTCCTGAGAAGATGACTTAGACTTGCTTTAGTTCTAATCAGTCAATTAAGTCTAATTAACAGCAGCTACTTTACTCTCCTCCGGCTGCTTCTATTTAAAGCATAAAGCTTACTTATAATTATAATCTTTTAAATTAAATAAGATAATTTGGATTACAACAAAATTTCTCGATTAAGAATTGACCTATAAAATGATACAAAAAAATCTCCGAGTTTTACTCTGATTTAGTGTGTTTAATAATTCGACAAAGATATTACATTTTTATTAAAAAAGTCTATATTTCATAAAAATATTATACATAATACCCTATTTGATTTCCAAACGGTAGTTTTTAAAAATAATTTCTTGCAATATACCTAATCTTCTTACTCTGAGCTACTTACATTTGTCGTAAGAGTGTTCTAAATATTTTGTTCTACTACATTCTTTTAACTTTGGGATACTGATCTTTCCCTTGATCCTTTTCTAATTTATTCCTTGTGTATAATGACTGGAGTTTAAACAACTTTAGTTTTTTAAATTGAGAATTTAAAATCTTTGAAGTTCTATTCCTTAGGATCAGAAATTGTTTAAGGACTTTTTTTAGGTGATAGGAATAATTTAAACATAAAAAATAAATGTGGTAAATGAGTCTATGGACTCTTAGGAGGTAGATGCGATTCTTTGAATTGAGTTTCTAATTTGACTTCTTAGATTATAGTTTCTTATTGAAGAGAAGGCTTGCTTTCTTCAAGAGGGTTTAAATCTTACTCTATTGATGATTATTCGGTAACATTTATTTGGTTTTATTATCCAAAATAAATTAAATCTAGCAATGACAAATTTTAAATTTAAGATACTTAATTAAATTAATTCTATATTAAAATTCAGATTTTAAGTTTTGAGCTTTTTCATCTTACATTTAAGGATTTTAAGGTTGACTTTCTTTTTCAATACTCGGGTTTGTTTCACAATTTTCTATAGCATTTACCTTTTCTAACTGGTTTGAATTTCTGAGTGCTGGGAGTTCCTCACCCAAAGACTATAAATTTTCTATGATTTCTAGTTTCGTGTTCTAAAATTTCTATTTACTTGGACTTTCGAGGATTTGACTATTCTTTCTCTTCATCTATGGTTTGGGGATATGAGTGAATGAATTATTCCTGCTCAAACTCTACTTCACATTCCCGTTATTTTAAATCTACTAAGTTTTGCTCTCCTCCGCGTCTGTGTTATTAGCTCTCATGCTCTTATCCTATTTATACAAATATAAATTTATATTATTTCGAGAAAGGGCTTTCTCCAAAGCTTTTATTCATAGCTCTGCGATTTAAAAAAGACTTGCTATTACTCTTAGAGTTATTAATGCTTCCTTTTTCTGAGTTAGGATCTATATTCCTCCCTCTCCCACCTGCTGTGCTTTCATCGCTACTACCGTTTATACTTCCCCTCCCTAGTCTTTAGTAGCTTCCCATGGAGGAAGGAGCATTTTAACTCTACTCCCCTGCTGATTGATTTCCCATATTCTATTTCAGTCTATGATACTACTCCTATGAATAATCTAAAAGGGAGGGAACATATAAACTCAGATAACTTGTTGTACTGTTTTTCTTCATTATCAAGATAAGCCCTCATTTAATATTTCTTGTGTAATTTTTCTTTCACAACCTAACCCAGCTGATTTAAATCTCTATCGTGAATCAAATTGATGTGATCCCTCTTGAAAACTTTAGTAAAGTATCTTTTTGCTTCATCTCTCCCATGGATGTAGATGAAAATTTTGTACTACTACTTCTTGTCAAAGTGCTTTATCTCTATGCCCTTAAAAGACACTAAAGCTTGATCTCCACTCATATCCTTCCCACTCGCATAAACTTAGTACTGCTCTTTTAATTATTTCTCTAGAGAAGCAATAGACACATCTTAAAAGCATTATAAAAGTTGCTACAATGCATAATAAATCTTCAATTTTAATGTTCTCTATGTGTAACTTCACTTTGAAGGGAGGGATAGTCTCATCAATTGCATAAAGGAAGAACTTTAGGTTATTATTATATTTAGATCTGTACAACGAATTTGGGTTCGATAAAGAAAATAAAAATAGATCGTCCTTTAGGGATCATTTAGCGTAAATTATATTTTTGGAAGCATTAAAAAAATAAGTATCAATTGTCTAAGCTCCCATATTAGGACTTAATGCTATTATTCTGCATGGAATTAGGCTTTCCAGCAGGGTTTTACTTCTTCTTTCCTTTTCCTTTTTTATTTTAATTTTTAATCTAAACTTGTCCTCCAGTGGCTCCCTCTTCCAAGCCTATCTGAACCTATTTACTGCGAGAATTATTTTGAGATTTCTCAAACTCAGAACCACTATTTTCAGCACTTTGGAAGTTCTTTTTACCTTTAGGCTATTTTTGAATCGGCTGATTGTTTTTCTCTTGATCTTGAAACTTTTGCATTTTAGCATTTAATTTACAATGAAATATATAAACTAGGGCTCCTAATAAGTTGGTGTTACCTAATTATAATTCTAGTAGTTTGGTTGAATTTATTGGTAGTTCTGATTATCTTAGTATTGATTTTAATTTAGCTATGGGTATTGCTACTGATAAGGAGCATTGAAAACATTTTGCTGCTGATTATAACTCTAGGTGTATGGCTGGCTATAGAAACCATTTGAAGGGGCGTTCATAGGTGGAGGAGGGAGGTAAGCAGTATTCAATCTCTAAAGTTGGATCTGAATCTACACCTACTGCTGTTGGTAGGCTATAAGTTGCCTCAAAAGCTCTTACTGTTCTAAAATGAAAGCTGCCTGCTACTGAGGAGACATCTAATCGAAATGAGGGGGAAGTTGAGGATTAGTAGGCACAGCCAAGTTTGAATACATAGGATTTTAGTTTAATGGGAGATTCTGGTATTGATTCTATGAGAACCCTTGACTGTAGAGTTGATTGTTGCTATCACCATAGGAGATAGGCTAAGTATATTACTAATAATTGGAATTCTGGAAGGATAGCGGAATTTAGTTACAAGTGTTCGCATCTTACATTTAGGGGAACTTTACGTCAGAGGGAATAGCTGGTTAATGATTTTCATAATCATAAGGTGGATTTACAGTATTAGGGTACTAAATTGTACCCATCTCGGGGGGCGATTGCTCTGGGTGAATATGAAAATTAAAGCTTAATTTAGAATTAAGTTTACAGCTTCTTAATTATCGAAAACTTATTGTTGTTGCTAATTTGTAATGCTGTCTTAGCTTTAAGTTGGCTATTCTTGTAATGGGACTGCTTGATTTTTATTATTTGTGGTATTTCCATCTTCACTCTCATCTTCACCATCGTAGTCCTAGTCGTCCGAAGAATCTAGCCTATTCCAGTCTTGCTGCTGAATCAGAGCAAAATGGATTTATCTTTAAATTATTTCATCAGAATATTTCTAATCCTTACTTATTTATAAATTGCTTTTGATAAGAGTTCAATTTAAAATTCTCAACACAATATTTTATTTGCTTGTTCTTATTTTAAATTCTTGACTTAAATTTATTAATCTCTGTTTCTGTTAACTATTTTTATAATAAAGAATTGTAAAAATATAATTAAGATTAAATTTAATTTAATTTTCAATTTAACCATAAGTTTATAATATTTTTAAAATAAATAATTGTTTGTATATGACTTACTTTAGTTTCATTTCCTCTTGCAGAAGTTTCTGCTTCAAATCTACACTATTCATCATTAATTATTTAAGATAAATTGTCAAACTTGGAGTTTAATTAAATGACAAGTTGCAAATACAATTTTTCTACTCGCTCCTGTTTTAAATTTATCATTCTCCTTATTTCAGATCAATTTTCAACTACTCCTCCATATCTGATAAAATATTAAGACTGTCTCACACTTTTACTCTATGGAACAATATTTGATAACTCTTTAATCGTATTCAAGAATTATGAATTCTTTGGGGAAAACAAAAAAGGAAGATAATCTTTTTTAAGGAGTTAAGCTTTATTTAGCTAGATAGACCTGAACTGGCTTTAAGAGTTTGACAGTATGAAAGTATTCCCTAAAGTTTGTTGTCTTCTGGATTTACATCTTCTCACTTTAAAGCCATTCTTATAAAACATAAAATGAATGAGAATATAATCTTGAGAGGTATAATTTATTAAGTTCGGAGAAAGAGTGGGTCATAAAGGTGCACTCATAAGAAACCGATGAATCAGTGGTGTCTGGTATAGTGACCGTGCCCATCTATTCTGTCGTAGTACTTGTCGTGATATTTACTAGCCAGTTGGCAATAGGTGATGCCCTGACCTAGAGTGAACACAACTCCAAGAATCAGGATAGCAAAGGCAGCTGTGGCTGAACCACTATTGCCTGCGATCGCAACTCCAGTTCCAACTAACAACAGAATCAGGTACAGCACATTCCAGAATGCAATCATAACTTCCACATACTCTTTAAATTATTTATAGTTAACGGTTGATAAATGAAACCGAACCAAACGTAGATCAGACACACTCTGCATCTCAAGAAACTGATCTTACCGTCAAATACATTAAAATTATTTTCATTAATTTTGATTATTGTGTCCTTCTTCATCACTAAAAACATGAGGTTTATGAAGGTGAAGAGCCCTGTGAAGAGAGTAGTCCATTTATTTAAAAGAAGCAAAAAATTATCCACTGCTTTGACAAAATAGTGTAAGCAACAACCATAGTGAAATAGATAAAGGAATATACACAACTCATATATTTAAGTGAGGTTTGCAAGAACGAAGAACCAGTTTGTCCTCTTATAAGACTTAAGGGATATCTTGTGTCCTCCATGAGCTGCTGGAGCGTGGCCATGAGAATCTTGATGGTGAGGTCCGCCGTGGTGAGGATCATAGTGCTGAGTATGATGGGGTTCGTGGTGATGGCCATCTAAATCCATTACTATTTATAATTTAATGGCCATCAGCAACGACAACTGGTGGCATGGATGGATATAACTTGGCGGATCACAGGCTAGGCTGAGCGATCCCTAGAGGATCAGACTGTGAACTAGAGTTCGTATTCTAACGAGGTGAGGGCTAGTCAAGCGGCGTGCGCAAAGTTGATCTTGGTAAGGTGAGTGGAGCATTTCTCTCTATAAGAAAAAACATAATTAATTTAAAGAATATTTTATATTCTATAAAATAAGTGTAAACTGCTAATTAGAAATATATATTTTAGAGACAGCTGTGGATTTCCATCTTGGATCGAGATATTGGAACGCAGGATCAGACTTCTATTATCATCAACAGATTCGATTCATCATTAATCTATTAACTTCAGATCTATATGAGAGTAATATAAATATCAACTTTAATCTTACTTTGATGCTACTTGAATTGTAAGTAAAAAATCAACAGAATGATTTATACATTATTAATCAATAATCAGTTATTATTCAATTCATTAACACCTTCTCGATAACCGCCTTATAGAGTAAAGTAAGATTTTACAGTTTTATTTGAGTTTGGAAAAGAAGGCTTCCTGGAAGTGCTGCCCCCAATTAAGAAAACAGATTCAAGTCCCCCCCCCCAATCCACTCCACCCCTCCCCATCAGCACATTTTTTTCTCCCCAATTCCTCCATAAACACGATAAAAGGTTAGATTCACAATGACATTTAAAAAGTAAGAAACTTGCCGCCTCTTTTAAATTCTCCCAAGGATTTTATAACTCTTCGAAAGGATCCAACCATTTATAGAAATACCCCCGCCCTACCCCAATTTGAAAGAAAAGAACTCATAACGAGGCCCCCGGTCAATCACTAATTTGATTTAACCCATCTCCCCGTCGGGTTAATTCCCGATTGTTAGAAAAGCGGGATCCCATAGACGCCTATTCCCTCTCCTAGTATAATAAATTTAATTCAAAAAGACTTACCCAGACATGGAAGAGTTTATCCACCCCTTTTAAGGATGAAAAAGTTACATTCAGTTTGTTATCTAATCACCTGGACCCCACTTTTGGAATGAAGTCCATTGACGCCTTTTTTAATCTGATGTTTGCCCCGAAACCCTGTCTAAAAGTGACAATATGGCTATTATATATTCAAAAATTATTTCCCCCCAACCCATGAGAAGAACCCGCCCTTTCCCCCGAAAATCATATTCCTTCCTTTTTAAGTTATTCAGTTTATTAAACAGTTATATCTTGAGTTTTGGTGTCCCCTTTTAAGGCCATTGGTTTTAATTGAATGTTTTTGTTCAGAATGGGGGCTAAATAGGTTAGCCCAAATTATGAAAAGTTTGCCCTATTGCTTTTATAGTTTAATCCAACAGAACTTTTGTCCCATAGTTTTAGGCCCCACTTAACACTAAACTACACCAACTATTACCAACTATCCGTTTATCGGACATAGGGAGAAGTTTGGAAATCCCCGGCTTATTTTTTTATCAAAAAGCACACCTTTTTTTAACTTTTAATTTACCATAAGAGAAACAGCCGAATTTGGAACCCAAGAAGACCAAACCATCCTATTCAAAACTTGGGACACTCCATAAAAGGGAAAGGATCCAAAGTTATCACAGAGAACTGCTATCCTGAAAATAGCCGTGTTAAGACTAACAAAAAGCTGGCCAATGGGAAAAAAAATTGGAATAAGTAGGTTTGGCCTCGCGTGCCAAGAAACGATATCCTTAAAATACCGTTTAAAGAATCCACATCCTCCACAATCCCCCTAAAGGGTGGGGATTTAGAATACCACCAGCCGCATCCCAATCCAAGGGAACTTGGGTTAAACTCCAGAACCATCCAGAAAACCGTTATGAATAAAATTGTTTTGGTGGGGCCATAAACGGCCGGAGTTAATTATCTGGAAAGAAAAACCGAACACCCCCATGGACCTTTGGCCCCAATAAATCTGGAAAAAATGGGCCCTTTGGATAAATCATAGCCCATTTTTTTCCAGTAGTTTACTGGGGTTTTGAAAGAACATGAAACCGAAGATGAGACACCTTTGCAAGGATTTAATCAAGGAAAAAAATTAGCTCCTTGTTAACTGCCGCCATTTTCCAATGTAAAAGTAGTTTTCGCTTGCCGCTAGTTTTGTTATAACCAGTTTTTTCCAACATTTATTAAAAATTCCCCCATTTAGCCCCTCCAAAAAACTAATACCCACATTTAATTCCTCAAGCCTTCATAAAATGATCACCTTATTTGGAAAGATTTATTTAAGATCAAAAGATCGAGATCGCTGGGCTATTCTTTTCAGATTTAATGCTAGAGGTTTTTCGTGAAAACTGAGTTTGCCTGTCGAGAGTAAAAGAAGTGAGTCACTTTGCAGAAGGAAAACAAGTGTATCATTTTAATTCTCAAGCCTAAATAATCACCTTATGGCAAAGAAATGATTTAGATCAAAGATGAGATCGCGTAGGAACTAATTTTTCAAGAATCTTATTATGTTGAAGTTTTCTTGAAACTGAGTTGCGCTGTCGAGAGAAAGTTGAGTCAGTCACTATTCGCAGAAGTAGAAAACACATTATATGTGTATACATTTTAATTCTTCAAGCCTCAAAAATGATCACCTAATGGAAAGAAGATTTAACATCAAGATCGATTAGATCGTCTTGTGCTATGTTTTCTAGATCTTATATAGACATAGTTTTCTCTGTGGAAAACTAGAGTTTGCAATGTCGAGAATAAATGATGAGTCCAACTTTGCGAAGTGAACAACAAGAATAAGTGATAATACATTTTAATTCTCAAGCTAAAAAAGATGAATCATCACTTATGGGAAAGAATAGATTTAAGATTTAAGATCGAAGATGTTCGCTGGGCTTTTTTTTCAGATCTTAAAGCTAGAAGTTTTTTCCTTGAAAACTGAGTTTTGGCCTGTTGATTAGATTAACGCTGCACGTCAGCACCACTTATGCAGAAGTGAAAACAGTTTATACATTTTTAATTTCTCAAGCCTCTAATGATCACTAATGGGCAAGAATAGTTTAAGATCATAGGATCGGCAAAGATAAGCTGGTTCTATTTTTTATCAGATCTTAATAGCTAAGAAGCTATTGGTCCTTGAACTGAGTTTGCTGTCGAGAGAAAAGTGAGCCACTTTGCAGAAGTAGAACACCAAGTGGTACTACATTTATAAATTCTGCAAGCTAATCAAATATGAGTCGAGAACATTATGGGAAAGAAATAGGATTTAAGATCAACCGATGAATCAGAAGAATCGCTTATGGGCGCCAAATAATTTATTCGAATCTAATGCTAAGAGTTTATCCTTGAAAATGAGTTTGCCTGTCGATGGAGAAAAGTGAGTCAGAAAAGTCACTGTTGACAGAAGATGGAAAAACAAGTAAAGTGTATTATTCATTTTAAATTCTTCAAGCCTAAAATGATAAACTATGGAAAGATAGATTAAGATACAGATGAAGATCGCTGGGCTATTTTTTTCAGATCTTAATGCTAGAAGTTTTCCTTTGAAACTGATTTGCCCTGTTCGATAGAAAAGTGGAAGTACCCACCCGGTTGCACGGAGTGCCAAAAACACAAAGATGCTCAGTAAACCATTGGTTAATTTCTCAAGCCATCAAAAATGATCCCCCACCTTACTGGAAAGAATCACGAATTTAAAGTTATCAAAGAATCGAGATCGCTGGGCTATTTTTTCAGATCTTAATGCTAGATAGAAGTTTTGAAAACTGAGTTTTGCTGTCGAGAGAAAGTGAGGTCCACTTTGCGAAGGTGAAACACAGGGAGATAGTGATAGACAAGATAATACAGTTTAAGTTCTTCAACCCTAAAAAAATAGAATAACACGCATTATTAAAACAAAAGGGAGGAATGTATTTAAGTCATTAAAGATCTGAGATCAACGACTGGAGTTACTAATTTTTTTCCAGATCTTAAACTATGAAGTTTTTCCTTGATACTGAGTTTGCCTGTCGAGAGAAAAGTGAGTTAATCAGTCATACTTTGCAAGAAGGTGAAACAAGTAAGTTGTATTAAATTTAATAAATATCTAGAAGCCAAAAATATGATACACCTTAATGGGAAGAATACATTCATATAGCAAAAAAGCATCGAAGATCGCTGGGCTAAATTATAGTGTTATGAATCTAATGCTAGCTCAGTTTTCCATTGAAAATGAGTGTTGCCTGTCGAGAAGAAAAGTAGACGTCAGTTCCCACTTTGCAAGTAATGTTAAAATTTATCAATAAATTTTTAATTCTTAAGCCTAAAAAATATCACCTTATGGAAAGAATAGATTTAAGATTCAATGAGATACGAAGATCGACTGGTTCTTTTTTCTAATCTTAGGACTGCTAGAATTTTCTTTGAAACTGAGTTTGTCCTGTCGAGAGTATAAGTGATGTTCCATTTGCAGAAGTGGTTAAAAATCAGTGTATAACATTATTAATTCTCAAGACTTCAAAATATGACTCACTCTTATGGGAAAGCAAGTAGAATTTAGAGATAAAAGTATCGAAGATTCGCTGGCTATTTTTCATGATCTTAATGCTCAGAAACGTTTTCCTTGAAAACTGAGTTGCCTGTTCGAGAGAAAAGTGAGTCCTTTGAAGAAGTGAATAAACTAAGTAAAGTGTAATACATATTTAATTACTCAAAAGCCTAAGAAAAATGATAACCTATAAATGGAAAGAATTACGATTTAAGATCCAACAGTATCGAGATCGCCTGGGGCTAATTTTTATTCAGAATCTTAAAATGCTAGACCCGATTACTCCTTGAAACTGAGTTGCACCTGTCGAGAGAAAAGTGCAGTCCACTATTGCAGAAGTGAAAACATAGTGGTCTACATTTATATTCTACACGCCATCAAAAAATTGATCACCTAATGGGAAAAGAATAGAATTTAGAATAGAAGCATCGAGGTCGCTGGGTCTATTTCTTCATGATCTTAATGGCTTAGAAGTTTTCCCTTGAAAATGAGTTTGCGGCATGTTTGAGAGACACGTGAGTCCACTTCTGGCAGAGTGAAAAACAAGTAAGTGTATACATTTTAATTCAAGCCTCAAAGTATCACCTTATGGGGAAAGAATAGATTTAAGTCAAAGATCGAAGATCGCTGGGCTATTATTTTTTTCAGATCTTAATGCCATAGAAGTTTCCTTGAAACTGAGTTTGGCCTGTCGAGAGTAATGTAGTCACTTCTCTGCCAGGAAGTCGCGAAAAACAGTGTATACATTTGAATTACTAAGACCTAAAAATGATCACACTAATGGGAAAAGAAATGATTTAAGATCAAAATTCGAAGATCGCTGGGCTATGTTTTCAGATCTTAATGCTAGATAGTTTGTTCACTTGAAGGACTGAGTAAATGCCTGTCCAGCAGACAGCCTGGTCATCTTTGCAGAAGTGAAAAACCAAGCGTATAACATTTATATTCTCAACCCTACAGAATGATCACTTATACCGGCAAGAATAGATTTAATGAGGTCAACAGAGTGAAGATCGCTGCTACCTTTTTTTCAGATCTCTATATAAAGAAAAGATTTTCCAATTAAGAAAAGCTGAGTTTTGTCCTGTGAAGAAGAAAAGATGATCCATTTTGCAGAAGTGAAAAACAAGTGTGTATACATTTTAAATTCTCAAGCCTCAAAAACTGATCCAACCCTTATGCCGAACAGAATAGATCTTCAAGATCAAACGATCAGAAAAGAATCGACGTGGAACTAAACTATTTTTGCAGATCTTATGCAGAAAGTTTTCCTATGAAAACTAGTTTGCCTAGTCGAGAAGAAAAGGTGAGATCACACTTTGGCCACAAGTGAAAAACAAGTGTATTTCACCCATTCTTATCCTCAATGCTAAAATAATGAATTTCACCGTTAATGGGAAAGTAATGTATTTAAGATCAATAGATAGAGATCGCATGGGCTAATTTTTTTTCAAAGATGCTGTAATGCTAGAAGATTAATTTACGTTGAAAACTGGTTATTGTCTGTTCGAGAAGAAAATAGGGTACCACTTTTATGCAGAAGTGAAAAAAAACAAGTAAGCTGTAATAAACAAATTCTTACATTCTCCCACACGCTCAAAATGAACTCACCTGTTATGGGGAAAGATAAAAGATTTAAGATTCAAGAGATCGAAGATCGCCTGGGGTAAATTTTTTTTCTGATCTTAATGGCGTGGTAGAAGTTTCCTTGAAAATGGTTTGCCGTGTCGAGAGAAGCTGACGTCCACTTTGCAGAAGTGGAAAAACTAGTAAGGTGTAGACCATAAACACAAACATACAATTTTATTCTCAGCACCTAAAAAATGATACAACCTAAATAGAGGAAAAAGAATAAGATTATAAGATACAAAGATGAAGATCGCTGGGCTTTTTTTAAGATCTTAATCTTAATGCAAAAAGTTTTCCTTGAAAACTGAAGTTTGCCTGTCGAGAGAAATGTGAGTCCATTTGACAAGATAGTTGAAAACAAGTGTATACTTACATATTTACAGTCCTTCTCAAAGCACTAAAAGAAAATAAATGAATTGCAATCCCTTGTTCTGGAAGAAAGAAAATTTATACAGAATAAGAATGAAGATCCGCTCGGGCTACATTTCTCTCAGATTTAATGCTCACCGAAGTTTTCCTTGAAAACTGAGTTTGCCTGTCGAAGAGAAAAGTGAGTCATATTGACAGAAGTAGAAAAACAAGTGTATTAATTTTAATTCTCAAGCCCTCAAAATCATGATCACCTAATGGGAAAGGATAGATTTAAGATCAAAGTGAAGATCGCTGGCTATTTTCAGAATCTTAATGCTAGAAGAAGTTTCCCTCTGAAAACTGGAGTTTGCGCACTCGCCTCGAGAGAAAGTGGTAACAATTATGCATAAGTGAAAGACAGTAACGCCTCGTATCACCCTTTACATTCTCAAGCCTAAAATGATACCATAATGGAAAGAATAGATTTTAAGATCAAAGATCGAAGCCCCAAAGATCGCTGGGTCTATTTTTTCAGATCTAATGCTAGAAAAAGTTTTCCTTGACAACTCGCACGCATTGCCTGTCGGAGAGAAATAGTGCGTCCACTTTGCAGAAAGTGAAAATCAAGTGGTACACCAGTTAATTCTCAATGCCTTCAAAAATGACGATCTCAACCTAAATGGAAGAATAAGATCTCATAAGAATGACAAAAGATGCTTCGAAAGATCGCTGGGCTGATTTTTCAGATCTTAATGCTAGAAAGTTTTCTTGAAAACACTGAATTTTGCCTGTAGAGAGAAAAGGAGGTCCACTTTGCATGAAGTGAAAAAACAAGTGGTATATAAACATTAAATTAATTTCCAACCCCTACAGAATGATCACATTATGGGAAAGAATAGATAGATATAGGATCAAAGATCGAAGATCCGCTGGGCTATTATTTTCGATCTTCAATGCATAGAAGTTGTTATTGAAACCTCGAGTTTAGCCTGTACGAGAGAATGATAGTGAGCGTTCCACTTGGCAAGTGAAAAACAGTGTGTATCAACATTTTTAATATCTGTCATGGAGCTAAAAAAGAACTGACTACCTTACTGGGAAGAATAGAAATTTAGATCAAAAGATGAAGAATCGCTGGGCTATTTTTTCAGATCTTAATGGCTCAGAGTTTTCCATGAAAAACTGAGATTTGCTGTCGCGAGAGGAAAAGGAGTAACACTTTTGCAGAGTGAACCAACAAAAAGTTGCTACTATCATTTTAATTTCTCAACGCCTAACAAAATTGATCCACCTTATGGGAAAGAATAGAATTTGAAGATACAAGATCCGAAGATGCTGGTCTATTATTTTTCAGAATGGCTCTCAATGCTAAGAAGATTTTCCATTGAAACAGAAGGAAGTTTGCTGCGAGAGAAAAGTGAGTCACTTTGCAGAAGTGAAAAACAGTGTATACATTTTAATCTTCAAGCTTCAAAAATGATCATCTTATGGGAAAGAATAGATGATTTAAGATCAAAATTCGAAGATCGCTGGGCTATTTTTAGAATCTTATATGCTTGAAAGTTTTTTCACTTGAAAACTGAGTTTGGCCTGTCGAGAGAAAGTGAGTCCACTTTTTGCAGAGTGAAAAAACAGGTATTTACATTTTAATTCATCAACACCTCAAGAAATGATCACAATATCTCATGAGAAAGAATAGATTTAAGATTTCAAAGAAATCGAGATCGATAGGGCGCTTTTTTCAAGATTTCTTAATACTAGAAAGTTTTCCCCTTGAAAACTGAGTTTGGCTGTCGAGTGAGTTGAGTCCACTTTGCAGAAGTGAAAACAAGTAAAGTGTATACATTTTAATTCTCAATGCCTCCAAAATCATTGAATCACCTAAGGTGAGATAAGAATAAGATTCTCACACGCATCAAAGAATTCGTACGATCGCTGGGCTGACTTTTTCAGATCTATATGCTAGAAGTTTTCCTTGAAAACTGAGTTTGCCTGGTAGGAAAAGTGAGTCCACTTTGCAGAAGTAAAACAAGTGTAACTCAAATTATTATTCTCTACCGCTCAAGAATGATTCCTTCATTTATCGGGAAAAAAAGAATAATCCCCGATAAAGTATTTAAGTCAAGATCAAGATCGCTTGGGTGCCCTTTAGGTTTTTTCAAGATCTAAATATTAGAAAGTTTTCCTTGAAAATTTCCTTGATGTCGAGAGAAAAGTGAGTCCCTTTGCAGAAGTGAAAAACAAGTAAGTGTAATACATTTTAAATTCTCAAGCCTCAAAAATGAATACCTTATTGGAAAGAATAGATTTACATGATACAAAGATCGAAAGAATCGCATCTTGGGCTATTTTTCCAGATCTTTAATTCTAGAAAAGTATTTTCCTTCGAAGACTGAGTTTTGCCTGCTCGAGGAAAAGTGAGTCACTTTGCAGAAGTAGAAATCAAGTAATGTATACATTTTATTTTTCACGATCAAAAACTGATCACCTTAAGGGAAAGATATGATTTAAGATCAAAATCGAAAAGATCCGCTGGCACTATTTATTTCAGATCTTAATGCTAGAAGTTTTCCTTGAAACATGAGTTTGCCTGGTCGAGAGAAAACCAAGTGTAGTTCGTCACTTTGCAGAAGTGATAAAAAAAGTGTAATACTTTTAATTTTCTCAAGCTCAAAAATTGATCACAACTTATCCACTGGGAAAGAATAAAGTTTAAGAATCAAAGGATCGAAGATTGCTGGTCCTATTTTTCAGAATCTTAATTGCATCGAAAGTTTTCCTGAAACTGAGTTTATGCTGTCGAGAAGAAAAGTTGAGTCCATATTGACAAGAAGTGAAAACAAAGTGTATACTCATTTTATTCTCAGCCTAAAAAATGATCACCTTATGGGAAAGAATATGGGCTAAGATCAAAGATCGAAGATCGCTGTGCTATTTTTTCAGATCTCAATGCTAAAAGTTTTCTTTGTAAAACTGAGTTTGCCTGTCGAGAGAACAGTGAGTCAGTCCACTTTGCAGAATCAAAAACAAGTCAAAGAGTGATACATTTAAATATCTCAAGCCTTAAAATAAATATGATCAGCTAATGGGTAAAGAAAGATTTAAGAGTCGAGAGATGCATGGGGCTATTCTAATTATTCAGATACATCAATGCTAGAAAGTTTTCCTTGAAAACTGAGTTTGCCATGTTCGAGAGAAAAGATGAGTCAGTCCCTTGCAAGAAGTGAAAAGTGTATACATTATTTATTCTTCAAGCCTTTCAAAAATGATCCACTTGGAAAGATAGATCTTTACCCAGATCAAAGAATCGGAAGATCGCTCCGGGTCTATTTTTTATCAGATCTTACATGCTGGAAGTTTTTTCTTGAAAACTGAGTTTTGCCTGTCGAGAGAAAAGTGTGAGTCCACTTAGCAGAAGTGAAAAACAAGTAGTAGTAATACATTTATTTCTCAAAGTCCCCCTCAAAAATGAATCAGTTCTAATGGTAAGAATAGATTTAAGATCAGATCCGAACAGATCGCTTGGAGCTATTTCTTTCGAGATCTTAATGCCTAGCCATCAGTTTTACTTGAAACTGAGTTTGCTGTCGAGAAGAAAGTGAGTCAATCCGTCACTTTGGTCAGAAGTGAAAAACAAGATTATTTGCAGTGTATACATTTTAATCATAAAACGGCTTATTAAATAAACTGAATTGCAGCTATATATTAGCGTCTGAAGTCTAGATCTGGAATAATTATAGAATGATATAACACCCTTAATTTCTTTCAGCAAAGGCTGGCTAATAAAAAGATGGACTGATTGCGAACGGGGAACACTATTATTCATAGAATATTTAGAATGGCATAAGTTTTCCTTGAAACTATCATGTAGATTCTGTGTCTTCCTGTCTGAGAGAAAAAAGTAGAGTCCATTTGGCTTAGAGGAGTGTGAATTATAGTGATGGCTTATATACACAGTGATTTATATATTTCAATGGCTTGAGATCTGAAGAAACTAAATAAGTCTAACCAGCTGACTCTTTTAATGTCATGCTATGTCCCATGCTGCATGAATATTGCTATCGCACTTTATGAAGAGTGCGAACATAATAGTTAAGATCAGTGGCTGGGTACTTCTTAACATCAAACACATTTGATTTTTTCAGATCTTATGCTAAAAGTTTTCCTTGAAACTGAGTTATTGGACTTCGTAGATGGAAATGAAGATTGTCAGATCTCACTTGCAGAGTGAAAAAAAGGTATAGTGTAATAAACTTTTTATTAAATTCGTTTAGCTGAGAGTATAAATAAATGAAATCACCTTACTGAGGAGGAGTAATTTAGAACTTAACGAATTCTACATATTCAAAGAGGATCCTTCGTTTGACGAAGAGTTTGTCTTGTGGAAATTGAGCTATCTTTCAGATTTAACTGCTTAGTATATAGAATTTCCTTGAAAACTAAGTGAAGTTGTTACGACTGCTCCTCGTAGATAGCATAAATAGTTTGAGTCCTTTGCAGAAGTGAAAACAAGTGTATAAATCATTGAATAACTTAACTTTCTCATACTGCTTCATATTTGCGAGGAAGTTGACTTGCATACTGCTTCTCTTCTCAATCGCGCTAGGAAAGACGATATTATGCATATTTAAGATTCTTCACACCTTTAGATTCGTAGGGATCGCGATCGAGGCGTCGCTATGTTTTTTCAGATATACTTGATTGCACTACTTCATCTAGTTTAAGTTTTATGCTACTTGAAAACTCATCTCTAGTCGTGTTCCTGAGAGAAATGTCTGCTAGCTTCGGTGAATCCACGCTTTGGCTAGCGTTAAGTTGAGAAATACCGAGGATAGAAGGTATGGTATAGTCATTCTGACATTGTGTTCCTTCGAATAGCTTAAGTTAAGAATATTTGATACACCTTCTCATATTAGGGAAGTAACATAGGGTCTCTCCCAGTATATAATAAGAGAAATTTGAAATTAAGACACTCAGTCTGGCGTCCTCTTTGATGAGCTATGATTATTAGAATTGCAGATGACTTCTTTTGTCCTTGAAGAAATCTGAGTTTTTGCGTTGTGATCTAATGTCGAGAGAAAGTGAGTCCACTTGCAGAAGTGAAAAACTAAAGTTGTTTATCACTCTCTCTTATACTTTCAGGCTTCATAAAAACATTGTAGATTCACGTCAACTGGGAAAAAGAACTCTTAGATGATGAAGGATAATGAATGTTGTATAAGAGATGATATAGGGCCTCTAGTTTTCTCATAGATGATCTTTTATTCTACTAGATAGTTTTCTGTGCAAACTGGTCTTTATATGGCCTGTCGAGATAATAAAGTCGATGTTCACTTTGCAGACAGCTGTTGACCTTAACTAACTATGATAACTGTACCTTACGTCGTAGAACCTTAGAAACAGCATTTATATATTAATATATCAATCAGTTACAAAAATCATCCAAGTTAATACAAATCTACATATGGGAAATGATTATAGATTTAAAAGATTCAGATTGAGTATTTGATTCAAGCTATATGGGCTATTCTCTTTCTGGCTCTCTTTTGACAGAGAGATCTAGTTCCTTATCATGAATACTGAAGTATGTGGATAATGTCGAAGAAGAACATAGTGAGTGACAGCCATCGACTTGCATGAAGGTGAATAATGGCTTTTCACTCACTTGGCTATTTATATGATCTTAGATAGTCTCAATATTTTCGAGCACGCTTCTGAAGACACTTGTATGCGGACCTCCTTATCGTGGTCGCAATAGAAACCCAATAATGATTTTATATTTAATTAGATATAATCAAACATAGATCAGAAGTTTCGGATTGTAGCAATTCAACTAGTTAATTTTGGTGTCATATGAACTTCTTAATGCTTATGACCAGTTATCTCTTGAAAGCACTGAGTGTCTGATATGTACAGCTCTCGCTCGATTGAAAGAAAACATGTGATTCTTAGTTATCTGTATGCGAGACCAAGTGGTACAAACAAAACAAGTAGCTTGGGATCCTTTGGACGAACAATTATTATTCTCTAGCACCATATCATGTAGATGGATCAGGTCTTAAGTTTGATAATAGGGAAGAGAGAATTAGATTATCCAACTAAGTATAAGTAACGATTAGATTCGTACGCGAGCTATCGACTGATTGCTATGTATGTATAGCCTCTTACAGATTTCATATATTGCTACGATGCTAATGAGTTTTCTGTTGCTTCGAAACTGAAGTTTTGCTGTCGAGAGAAGTGGTAACAGTCCACTTTGCAAAAGTAGAAAACAAAGTGTTTAGTCTCCTTCATTTTTAATTTCCTGGTCTCGAGTGAACATAGGACATGTTACTGTAACAATACTTCGTTTTTGTGATAGAATACGACATTTTAAGTCACGTTAAGTACATGGGTCAAAGAATTGCATAGGGCAAAATGGTCTTGTATAATTTTAATTTATTTCTTGTCTCTCTAGATTTTCTCACGCTTAGATAGACTAAGGCTCACTACATAGTTTATTCTGATGATAGGGAACTGAGTTTGCCTGTCGTTAGATAAAGTGAGATATTCTAGTTCCCCTTGCGGAAGATGATAATAATACGATAGATATTAGACTTATTATCCTGCTTAAGGTATTAGAAAATTAGTCTGGCGAAATTATTCAATTTATATCTTATTCATAATTAAAGTAAAATAAAGAATAAATTTAAGTTCAAAGATCGAAGATCGCTGGGTTAACTTAGATATATTCAGAGTCATTATAAGTGCTAGAAAGGTGTGATTTCTTGAACTACTGAAAGTTTGCCTGTCGCACGAGAAAGTGCAGTTCAGTTCCTCTTTGCAGAACGTGTATGACTAGGGCTTTAGTTCAAGTAGCATGTGTAATTTCTTCTAATCGTTCCCTCGAAAATAGAATACCTGATATATTTGGTGTAAATTTGATATGTTAATATGAGTAATTCTAGATTAATGGGTTGCAGAAGATAACAGAGTACCGGCACTATTTTTTCAGTTCTAACTGCCTGAGTTAGGATTCTACTGGTGACAGAATCCTAGTAAGATTTCAGCCTGTCGAGTACGAAAAGTGGAGCGTCGCAGTGGTTACTTAACACTTCTCCTCTTCAACTCCTCTCTCTGTCACATCATAGGTGAATATGGATCAATTGTATACATCTCTTAAGTTACTCTAACAGTGCACCTTATTTAGTTCTCTACAGACACACATGATTTACTTAATTGAGCACATAGAATTACGACAATTATTCTAGAAATTCAAAAGATCGAATCAGCAATCGTGGCCCCCTAATTTTTTCAGATATCTAACTAGAAGGTATAAGATCACTAGTTTTAATCCCTTTTATCGAAGCTGTATTCGTTTTTAGGCCTATTCGAGAGAAGAGAAGTTGATGATCATGAGTCTGTCAATTTTATTGCTCTCAGAATTTCGTGAATGAAACAAGGTGAACTGGGTAAATAAGCGCCTATAGCTTTTTAAACTCTCAGCTCAACTAAGCACTTATTAAAAAATGATCACTTATGGGAAAGAATAGATTATAAGATAATAGATCGAAGATCGCTGGGGACGTAGTTTTTCAGATCTTAAATGTATTTAGGTAGGATGCTATTTACTCGTTGTAAAGACTCACGAGTTTTCTCTGTCGGATGTAAATGTAGAGATTAGGTGGGACTTTTGTCATGATGTGCATAATTAAACAAGTGTTTAAGTTAGATTTGTTAGGTTAATTCTCTAATGCCTCAACAACTGATCCGTCAAATAAGAGATTGGGTTATACGAATGATAGATTTAGGTATAATGTATCTGTGGAGAATAAGCGTTCGGACATCAGGTTGAAATTTTGATAATTACGGGCCTGTTGCATTATATGAGTATCTCAACTAGATGAGAACTCATTTATATTACTTTCAAGTTTTCCTATTGATTAAACTGAGTTGCTGTCGACAAGAGAGATGAACAAAGCATATGAGATTCACAACTTTGAAGAATTATATGATGATATCAATACAAGGTGTAGAGGGATTGAGAAACGATTCAATAAAGTATATTATTCTCAAAGGCACGAAATGAATTTAAAATAAATGAAACGAGCGGAGCATCTTATGTGGTAAGAAAAATAGACATGGCATATTACTAGACAAAGACACTCCGAAAGAGATACGGGGCTCTTTTTTTCTATCTAAGATCTAATGCTTGAAGATATTTTCTGAACAATGGAATGTTATGTTTTCGCTCTCATGTTCGAGAGAGTATAATAGTATGAGCGGAGCAATAAGGTCTTTCCGTAAAGTAGTCCTAATCATAAATACCTTGAAGCAAGTGAGAAAGGAGTTTGTTAATATACAGCTTAAGAGTCCATTAAGACTTCTACAAGCCTCCATATAACAACTTGATCTATCCTATCAATTTTATTTGGGAAAAGAAGTGAGTTATTTTGTGAAGCATCAACACGTTGCTAAGATCGCTAGGGCTATTTTTTTCAGATCATATAAATAGCTTAAAGTTATTGAATATCTTTAGCTTTATCCACTATAAAGAAATGCTGCAGAAAGGAACAGTGTCTGATGAGAGCTCGAGTCAGATCCATCAACCTTTGCCAAGGTGAAACAGTGTATACATTTTAATTCATCAAAAGCTCCAAAATGATACTTATGGGAAATGTATAGATTTAAGAGTCAAAGATGGAGATCGCTGGACTATTTTTTCAGATCTTAATGCTAGAAGTAGATTTCTCCACTTGAAAATGAGTTTGCCTGTCGAGAGAAAAGTGAGTCAGTCCACTTTGCAGAGTGAAAACAAGTGTAATACATCTTTAATTCTCAGCCCTCACAAAAGTTAGAAATGCAATACTATACAAAATTCAAGTAGGGAACATTTATTAGGAGGGAAGAATTGAACCAGATATATACACAGATGGAGTGATATAGATAGACTAGGAGACAAACATGAGTTGGTTTTATATACAGATCTTGAAGGTGGGAGCATCTTTTCTCTTTTAAAGGTGAAGGATGTGTTGTCACCTGTACGAGAGAGAGTCATCGCACCATAGTACTCTGACAGTATTACGTGTGTTTAGGAATATAAAGGTGTAGTACATTTTGTAAATTCATTCATAAGTCGCATTCAAAAAATAGAATTACTATATTCATTATGGGCGCAATAAGAAATAATAGAATTTGAATCGATATCAGCGGAGAGACATCGATAGGATTCGCTGGAGGGTCGCAAATGGGCTTGCCAACTACTAGCTACATCTACTCACTTTATTGGCCAGATTTCGATCTAAATAGCTAGAGTTTCTTCCGCATTTATTGAGAACGACGGTTAGAGAGTATATGATATGCGGAAGGAATAAGCTCGGAGAATAGTCACTTTGCTAGTTAGATGAATTTACTAAAAAGTCGGCATATCAATATTTAATTTCTTCAAGTCAAGATAATATGAATCACCAATTAACGGAGAAAAGAGAACTGGGACGTATCGTATGCATTAAATTGAATACGAAGTTCATTCTGTTGGGCTTATCATATTTTAGCCAGAATTTTTAATGCTCAAAGAACTCATTCCTTTATTCCCTGACATACTTGAGTATGTGCACTAGTAGAGTAGAATAGCTCGAGTCCAACTTTTGCTAGAAGTAGCTGTATGACATTGTTAGTATATACAATTTATTTCTCTAAGGCAGCTCAAAAAAGGAAGGGGAATGTAGTAAAAATTCTTGATTTTAGAAGAAAAGAATAGGAGATAGTATAGATATAGATAAGAGATCGTTCTTTAGGACTAATTATTTCATATTAAGAGAACATCTTAATAGTAGAAGATTTAATTCACTGAAAAGCATTCGACGTTTGTTACTGTTTCGAGTAGTAATAAGAGAAAGATACGCAACTATTAGCGCAGATAGTAGCATTGAGAACAATTGTGTATAACTTATGTTTATGATTCATCAAGACATCGAAAAATTGAAGGAGGTTTATATATAGTGAGGCAACATTGGAAGAGAGAATCAATGACGTATGTTTATCAAGGACTCAGATAATTTCCTGAAGATAGCTGAGACCAACTAATTTGGGATTGCAGGCTAGCTTAATTGATTGAGATCACATAGAAAGAGTGATTTTCCTTGAAAATGTTAAGTTGTTCTTGCACATGAATACGAGACTGAAAAGTATGAGATTTCCACTTGCAGGAAGATGATAAATACAAGTCGTAACTACCAAATTTTATAATTAATGTTATCAGCTTCTAAAAATGATACGACGACTTATGAGGAAAAATTGTGAATTTTAAAGATAAGTCTTGATATACGAAGATGCGGAGTTTTCAAACACAAATAATAAATTATTTATGTCAAAGAATCTTAAAATGCTGAGACATTGTTTTAACCTTGTAATATAATATTAGTAGTTATTATTAACATGTGATAGAAAAGACGTGAAGTAATGATACGGCGAAACGTTTCAGTTCAAAAGAAGTTAAAATCTAGATGCAGTCTTAGTCACGAAGTTTATTATGAATTAATCATACAGAAATTGTTGACATTAAATAGATATGGATATACTCTATCGGGCAGAAATAGATTTAAAGATCAAATAGATTCGAGATCGCTTCCTAGTTTTTAGATTCTAGATCGAAGAGGAGTTTCCTTGAAACTGAGTATTGCACTGTTTCGAGGCAAGAAGGTAGTGTAGCGTCATCATGACTCTTTATGAGCAGTAAGTTAGCAGAACAATAGTAGTATTTATCTATCATTGAGTTATTATAATATGGATAAAAAGTGTACTCTTGAAAAGATAGTAATAATCTATGGAGTGGATATAGATATTGATATGATTATATAGATATGATATAGATAGGGATTCTGCTGAGAGCTATTTCGTTATTTATTTGTTCTAGATTGTTTATACATATTGCCCTATAGAGAGCATTATTCCATTGAACATGTTGTTTTTTGATCTTGTGCATGAGATATGATAGAAGCATTCAGTCCCTTTGCAGACGTGAAACAAGTTTGTATAACTTTAGATAATCTCTCATATTAGTAAGAAGTACCCGTGTACTGAGGAAAGTAATTAGATCTTTATAGAATAACGAATAGTTTTAGAGTATAGACTTAATAGAGATGATATGGAGAGAGTATTATATATATATTCAGATCTTATGCTAGAATATATATATATTGATAGATATATATATATATATAGTTCTTATGTAGTTATATGTTAGAGTCATGTATATATGTTAGTGCAGAGTGAAGTTAAATACTAGTGTATCCATTTTGAGTTTTCTCAATAGTTGCAAAATTAGAATGATATCTGGCCGTAGTGAGCGAAGGAGGAAAATATAGTTTCTCATATGACAGAATCTACCAGTAGACGAGTATCGCATAGTCGGGCATTTTTATTACTCTTAGAGGCAGATCTTATGCAGAGAGTTTTCCCGTTTGAAATAAGCTGAGTTTATTGCCTGTCACGCAGTAGATAAGACGTGAGGCTCTCCTGCAGAGATTTGGACGAAGAAACGGGTGAAAATGGAAAACAGTGTATATTGTAACAGTAGTGATATTTTTCATACAGTCGTTTCAAAGAAGATGGATGTTATGATATTAGACTGGGCTTAAGACAGCATATATGGGACTTCTTAAGATGCATACTAGAATCTGAAAGATCGTGGGGAGATTCTTTATCTAGAATAATATTAAATTTGCTTAGGATTAGTTCTTATCCATGTTCGACAACTGAGTGTTTGAATCACTGTCGAGAGTGACAAGTTTGGCTTACACACCTTTTGCAGATAAGATGAAAGAAGAAAGTAGTAACTTGTTTAATTTATAGAATAAATATTACACTGTGTCACATCGCATCGAGCACATGATGAACATATAATTGCGAGAAAAGAAGAGTTGTGAACGCTACTCACTTCGGAGTCTCGCTCGGGCGATTTCACTGCTCTGGCCTAACTTCTATTTTCTTCATATTACATATTGTTGTATACATTGGAAATGTAGTTTTGCCTCGACAAGTGACATGAGTTGTTGACCTGTCTAAGGAGTAGATAAGTGCCGTAATTCACCACGTTTAATGCAGAAGTGAAAAACAAGTAAGGTGTATACATTTTATTCTCAGCCTCAGAGAAAGTATGAACGTTTTTCACTTTGTCGGAGAATAGTAATGAAATGTGAGACGAATTAAACGATACGAATGAATTGTATAGGGGCATTATAGTTGTATGTGATAGGTCTGAGTGATCTTAAATAGTTAGTAAGTTTTCCTCACTTATTATATAGGATTGCCTTATCGCAGAGTTAAATGCTTGAGGTTCAATAGTATAGTGCAGAAGTGAAAACCAGAGTGGATAATAATTTTTATATTTCTCATTCTCCGCTTGCGAGGAATGATTAAATTAATATGAGAGATAGATAGATTTAAGTCAACATATATGATTGAAGATTCGCTGGGCCAGCATCTTTCATTTGATTAGGAGAAATGTAATCTTATTTCGATAGCTAGATAGCTGGTAATACCTCTGCAATCCTGAGTTATTGTGCCATTGTACGCATGGAAAAGGGAAGATAGAATCACTTTGTGCAGAATGTTGAGAAAAAAGTGTAAATATTTCTAAGTTATTGTTTCTCTCAGAGAGGTGAGATATCCAATATATAGTGTTATACAGGATATTATTGTAGATGAGATATATATATATATAATATAGATATACATTTTATTGATTAGAGATAGATGAGGAGACATTACAATATATATATATGTATCTTGAGACAGGTTCTAGGAGTTATTACTCTTGAAGCATATGAGTATTTTTGCCTGACTCGATATGTTACACGGATAGTTCACAATTTTGCTAGATAGTGAAGAACAGTATAAGGTTGTATTATAATGGCATATCTTAATCTATAAACCGTCTCTTCTATAATTGTGCAATTCCATTAGGGAACTTCTTATGTGAGTCCGCTATAGTCTAATATGTCTTAGATGAATCCAGATTTCAGAAGTAGGAATGAATCGCTGGGGCTAGTTTTTTCAGTCTTAAGCTAGAAGTTTTCCTTGAAAACTAGTTGCCTGATCGATGAGACCTTTAAAAAGTGAGTCCATTTATTGCAGATAAGGAAAAACACAGTAGAAGTCGACTGTCAATCTTGAGCTCAGAAGGTTGAATTTTTCTTTCTAACTAGGCCTCAAAAATGGATAACCTTATGAGAAAAGATATGTATTAGAGAAATTCAAGAGATGTGAAGGAGTTGCGTGAAGCGGTGGTACCTGACACACTCGTTATTTTTTTTAGAGGAGGCTTAGATTTAGTCTGCAATTTCTTGAATCTTAACTTGTAGGCACTTATAAATTAGCATTCTTGTTAGGATAGAAAAGAGTGGAGTTTCATTCTATCTATAGCCATAGTAAGTATAGAAACATCATAAAGTGTATTACTATTTAATTAAAGTCGCTATCAACTTAAATATAAACTGATTTGAGACTTATAGTGGGGATAAAAAGACGTATTATTAAATTTTTAAGAATATTAAAGAATAAAACAATTTTTAGATTTATTATATTTTTAACTAGAATCTTTATGTACTGTACTTAAGAACCGTTTATTATCACTTGTTAAAATGGGCTGTGTTTTGCTGTCGAGAGAAAGTGAGAGTTCTAGTACCGTACAACCTCGTTTCACTTGTTGGTTGAACACAGATAGATAGAATTGATGTGAGATGTCTATGGTAACACTCTATTTACTCTCTCACCGAACGCTCGCCAAGTCTGATCTACACTCTCTGTACTTGAGGATCAGATATAGACTTTATTTGACTATAAATAAGATTTCGGACTGTTTCTGTGGATCTATTCTTTTGGTGCAGTGAGTCTCTAATGCGTTATGATTGCCTGATTACGTTTTACATTGAAACACGTTGAAGTGTACGCCTTGTCGTTTGAGACCAAGAGATTACCGTCAGTGTTTAACTCTTCTTCTTCGTCAGTAATGAATGTATACATAGTGTACATAACTACATTTGTGAGTGCACAAGCTAAAAAGATCAACCTAATAGGGAGAATGAAACTAAGGATTGATATATTAAAAAGATCGATAGATGGCTGATGACACTAGTATCAATGGTACTTCACGTGATCATTATATTACCATAAGATGCTGCCTCTATTTTAGTTTTTACGCCTTCGACTAACGGTGAGTTCTAGTTCGTAAGAGAGAAAGTAGTCAGTCCACTCGTTTGTCTAAGGAAGTTGAAAAACATTTGATGTTGGAGGAAAATTACCACATCTCTCTTATAGTCTGTCAACGATCCTACATAAGTATATTTTGATACACCCATTTTATGGCGATAAGTATCCATTCATTTCATTTCATGAAGTGATTAGAATATATCGATAGACAGAGAGCTTGGAATTAGATAACAATATTTTTATACATGAGTGGGCTTATAGTATAATGACGAGTTTTCCTTAAAACTGAGTTTGTGCCTGTCGAGAGAAAAGTGGTGCATGACTTCCAGTTTTGGCGAGAAGATAACAATAAGTGTTTTCATTTTTAAAGGGTATATCAACACCTTTCAAAATTCACTTGATTCACGTCTATATTGAGTGGATTTAGCGGCACATTCAATCTAGCAGCCAACTAACATCATAAACGAAGTTGAGGAGGAGGTAAAGTAGAGTATTGGATGTATTCATATAGGATACTATTCTTACGTTGTATCTATTGGGTTCTTTTGAAGTGAGGACTTTGAGATATTAGAGAATGGGAGGGATCAGAGAGGATACATGTTACTACACTTTGTTTCCTTCTATTCTCTGGGCTCAGAAGTGGAGAGGATACATGTCACTCCTCTCAGTGGGGTTAGGCTTACCGAACTTGTCAGGCTTTAATGAGGGCGGACTTCTCTTTCCTGTACTTGAGTTTTATCATGATCATAAACATCAGTATGTAATATATAGTTAAGCAGAAAATCTAAAGCGTAAAGTTAAGGACTGGTTGAGGAGGAGCAATTTTCTAAGTTTGGATTCAATAATAATTAAGAATTGAATATAATTAAAGATTGATTCTCAAGCTTTGATTAGAAATACTATTATCGGGAAATTTCAATAAGGATTGGAGATTTCTAATATGTACTTATGTTGTGTCAAAATAATTTACACGCATAAAGATTTGTTTTTTTTTAAAAATGATCTCGTAGGAAAAAATAAAACTAATCTTCCTGTATTAACTAATATAAGATTAATTCTTAATTTAATAAGAAGTATCATAAATTTATTCGGCTTTAAGGTTGAAATTAGAATCCTAATAAATTTGAAGAGTATTAAAAGCCGAGGCAGGGTTAAATGTTGGTGGTTTGATAGTAGGTTTATATGTTTGAAATTTCCTGCCTGCCCTCTATTGCGAGGTAGTAGGGGTTTATTAAGTTCGATTAATTATTAAGAGTGCTTGTGAATTGTGCCATTTGGTGAGAATTCCTCAGCAACTCTAAATTAAAAGTGAAAATTGACTCGATAGCGAGTGTTGATTCATCCACATGATCAAAGTTGATGGGGAAGTGACTTCCATCAAAACTTTGGGGAGGTATCTCGTAGGGCTCACAACCACCAGCGGTGGTGGGGGTGGGGGCTGCCCCCTGGTGCTGTAGCTCAAGGGCCTCGCAGGCTAACGTATCTTATTACCCTTTCATATAGATCCGCCTTAATTCTAATATTACTGAAATGATAACTCATTAATCAATCTCATTTTAGATAACTCTGGGAATAATATTGTATAGTTAAAGCTCCCTTATAAGCGATACTCAGCAAATAGAAAAACAGGCTTTCATTTCAGGTGGATTATAATTATTTATATTGAAATTTTATAATTGCTTATTTAAGAGATCTCGGGTTTTCATTATTTATTCAAACTTTCCTATTGAGAAAATCATCAAAACAGAAGATGGTGAATTAGCTAAAGATAGGTGGTAACTGTAATCAAATCAAATAATTTATTCGATAGGAAGTAAATACTTCTTTCTTTCTTCATTGTTTCATTTTCTTAAATGCTGATTAAACTTGTTGCTCCTCTATTATGATTAGAGAGCCTCTGTTGATTGGTGAGATACACCCACAACATTTTCCTTTTGTCTAGAAATAATTACCTTAAAAACAGTTGTCTAAATATTTATAAATTTGGGATTGCATCTGTTGAGTACGGATCAGCAGACTTATGGAGTTTTAGTGCATCTCACTAAGTCGTTGCCTGCTCTTATTTTAAGTCCCACCACTACTTTGCAAAAGTTGGTCTACCAAGCTTGTCTTAGTTTTATCATAACTAATTTAATAAATTACGCAAGAGGTAAATAAGTTTTACTCTTTTCATTTGTTGAGACCTCTTGACACACCTTGATAATAGGAGGCACTTTCTTGACTAAAAGGATCTTAAAGTTCTCTAGGAGATCGGCTTCTCAATAAAAGCTGACTTTGCTCTCGAAGAGACTGATTTAAATCAATTCCATTGTTTTGAGCAATATAAATAATGCTAATATTTGAGCCCTATCAATTGAATCGCAGTCTCCAAGTCTCCTCTAGTGCTTATTCTTGTCTATGTTTGGTTTGAAGGTGCATTACCTCTATTATTATGAAACTAAACCAAAGAAATACCGAGAGTATAAAATTATTAGAAGTCATAGCTCTACTTCATAATCTCCAGCTGTTTCTATTTTGCTTAATGCTCTTTGTATAGTCTATCATGGACCTCTAGATTAGAAGGAGATTTTTGGAAGAAAGATCACTCTTATTTTAAATAATGAGGCTCTACCTCGAGTGCAAAGATTTATGATGCCTTGAATTCCCTCCGTTGCTCAATCTATTAGTGGATTATTATTGCTGCGATTCCTAGGGTTTATGCTGTTGAACTATTTAAGGCTTGAAAGTGCAATCTTTCATCTCCAACATCGCCTTCAGCTTTTGAAGATCTCTGCCCCTCGAAGATTTGTTGCCTCTTTTACTCAAATCTTCAAAGAACTTTTCCCTCGAACTGTTTCTAATCAGATCTTTGCCATACTCTGTTATCCCCTGTGAGCTTTATAGTTTAAAATTAAAATCTCCCTATCTGAGCTTTAATTAAGCGAATGCTTTTTGGAGGCGCTCTTTTAAGCCAGTGTTCTTGATGAATGCAAACTCTTGCAAAGAAGAGGTGGATGAGTTTAGATTAAAGTTGCCTTGACTTTAATTCTTATCGATAGTCTTAAGACTAATTTCACTCTCTCTTTCTGAGAAGGGATAATAAGATTCTCATCAGGCAAGTACTTATGAGACTTTTCTCTCATTATATCTGGCTAGAGCGCTGTAGTAGAAGCATTTTTCTACTCTAAATTTGATGATTAAAAAAAACTTTAAACATAGATGATTGTCTTTAGAGACATTAAGATCTTGATGCTCTGAGAAACTCTGTTTAGAAACGAGTCGTTGATGTAGTCATTAATTTAAAGATAGTCGTTCTTAGCATTAGAGTACTCGCTTATTTATTGGTTGGTCATTTCCTTCTCTTCTAGGTTTTCTTTGATCTCTTAAGAAATCTGAGACTCACCCAGACTCTTTTATTTTAAAGCCCTTCCGAACACCGACTGTCTTGATCTGTTCTAGAAGGAAGCTATGTTTAGTTGAATTTCTTCAATCTGATCGTTTGGCTTTGACATCTACTCAATCTAACTACATTTCATTTTTGTAAAAATTTTTCTATTTTTTAAGATTTTAAATCAAATATATAATAATTTATTATTTAGTTTTATTAATCCTTGAATTTCTTTTTCCCCCTTTTTTAAATTTCAAGATATTAGTGGAAATCCCTAAAATCATTTAAAGATAAGGGCAATCTTACAGTTTAAGCTTATAAATAAATAAGTGAATTAAATGCATTTGAGTTTGCTTAATCCAAGGATATATTAAATAAGTAGTTTGCCAGGATATAACGAGTCTTTGCTCCAGGCTAAATTAGCTCACATCCTTCTTAATTATTGCTTTACTCTGCTCAATCAGAAAATTCAAACCCTGCTCTGGCAGTATAAGCATCAATAAATTAATACCTCTACTTTTTTTTTTAATTAATGCACCAAGTAGTCAAAGAAATGCTTGATGGTGTCAATAATGTCTCTTTCTTAATTAGATGGGAGTTTCTCTATTTGTAGTTGATTTTGCAGTAAGCTTGTAAATTTCATCCATTTTAATGCGTTTTGATATGTTGATGATGGATAAATTTATTTACACCTTCGATGCAACTTAATACCTTAATTTTAAATTATATAAGAAGATCTAACGACTAATTATCCCAAATTCTCTCATATCTCATAGTGGGATAGATTTGTTTATAAATTAAAAAGATATAAATTGAAAATATTTATCAAGGCTTATCTCGATAGATATTTTAGAGCTACTTTAATTCCTTCTGCAACTATTAAAATTAAAGAAATGGAAGAGTCAAGCTAATCCACGCAATCTTTATTTAGGCTTTAAATTTTGAGATATATATATATATAAATCTCAAAGTTAATCTGAGGCAAGTTAGACACGAACAGCGAATAGGTCGTCAGGCAGCAATTCAAAGAAGAACCTCAATCTTCAAAATCATTATCCTGGGTGATTGCGCGTAAGATATAAACCATGTGTTGATTTAAAATGCAAAGTGTAGGCAAGACCTCAATTATTCAGAAGTAAGTCAGTCATATCAAAATAACTGAGACCATCATCGTCATCATCCTACTTCTTCGGCATTTAGAATAAATAAAGACCTTTTCTAGTTATATAAGAAAAAGTGTATCTCAAGTATACAAGCCAACAATAGGAGCAGACTTCCACAGCAAGAAGTTAGAGATAATGGATGGAGATGAACTTAAGACAGTAACTTTGCAGGTAAAAATTGCAAAAGGTTTTGCTTAATCTGATCTAGATATGGGACACAGCTGGTTAAGAAAGATATTAGAGTCTCGGAGTGGCATTCTACAGAGGTGCTGAGGCATGCGTTCTAGTTTACGATATAACCAATGCTCGCAGTTTTGAAATCTGAATATTTGGAAGCAGGACTTTCTTGTGAAGGCTAATCCTAAGAATCCTGAGAGCTTCCCCTTTTTCGTATTCGGAAATAAATTAGACAAGGCAGATGAAAGAAAAGTAAGAAAAATAGCATAAGTTTTATCTAATGAATAATATAGGTGAGTGTACCTAAAGTAGAAGAATGGCTTTCAGGAATAATAACATGCCCTACGAGGAAACTTCCGCCATAGAGGGTTCAAATGTGGAGGTAGCTTTTAACAGAATAGCCACTTAGCTTCTAAAGCAAGCATTATCCTCGCAAGACTCTATGCTAATGTAAGATAGATCGATCGATTGATAATACCTCTAAACATAATTCCTATTAGGCCACACAAGATATAGACGTTTAAGGTGCTAAGAAGTTCGGTCTAACAGAAAATAAGAAGCAATACAAGACGAAGAAGGGATGTTGCTGATACCAAATTTATTGTAGAATTAACTTATTAAAGGTGCAGATGTACATATGAATTTATGAAAAATGCAAAATCTCTTTTAACTTCATAGCTTTAAACTTAATGTGCCTTCATAGATAGGTGAGTGATTTTGAGAGTTCTTAGAGTGAATATTTAAGAAAGGAGGAGCGAGTGTGTATATTTAAATCAAAAGTGAGATGAGCTTATAAATTTAAACAACCTATTTCAGAAATACAAATTTATAATTAAGCAAGAGATTATTATAACACAAAAACATGCAAGAAGAAGTCAAGGCAGTGCACAGAGAACCCCATCCTTTCATCGGCCTCCCCCATATCCCTCAGTTCGTTGGAAAGCCAGTAGCATTTGTGGGCAAGGGTGGACAGAGTTGACGAAAATGTACTCTATCTCAAAACCGCAGAGGGTAAGTTCACATAATTGTCGCAAGAATAGACTTTTCACCCTACATTTTGGCTTTGAGACAAAAGTGCGCTAAACTGTAGCCAAATTTGTGTGAGAGATTATTCATCTTTCTGCTATAGATTTTATCCAATTTTTTAATTGAATAAGCTCATAATCGTGGAAATGCTTACTAAATTCCAATTATAGACAAGGAGATCAAGGTGATCAAGTTCAGAGGGATAGAAACATGAAGGGCAATGTTGAGATCAGAGGCATCGTGAACAAGGACGGCACCATCAGTTATGGTGAATTCACTCAGTACGATAATGAGTTCGGTAAGCCTCCTTTATCTATTCTAACTAACTATCCGTTTAGACCTCACCACTCATGAGCAGATGCTAGAGTACTACCATGGCATGTGCAGAGACCTATGTGTGAAGCAATGAAAAGGCAGGCGAAATTATCACTTTGCAAAATCTGATTCTGCTCAGAACGCCCTATAAGCTTGCTCATTGCAAATATATATAAGTTATTAGTATTCATAAAGGGTGCTTGTAATCCTAATTGCCTTAAGTGTTAAAAATCACCACTCTTCTTAATTTTTATTTATTTCGGTCTCTGTCTCATAAGAAGTTTAGGTTTTGCTGTTCATTGAATTTATTTGTAACTCGATTGAAACTTTTCTAAGGGTTAAGTATAGAGTTATGTAGATAAAAATTGAAAATTTGATTTGGGCAAAAATTACTCCTCCACCGGGAATTGAACCCGGGTCTCACGGGTGAGAGCCGTGTATCCTAGCCAACTAGACTATAGAGGAAGTACCAAACACCTACTCATAATTACACTTTAAATCTCTTGAAAAAGCTAAAGACCAACCTATTTCTCTCAGAGAAACTAGATGGTTCTTATGACTTAATTGTTGTAGAGAAAGTTTATGAGACCTATTATACTACTCTAAGAGCTAATTTGGAACTTTTCCAAATTTTACATTTGTTTTTTTTTTTTAAATAATTTATAAAAATCTTAAATTTTTAGTTATTAAAAAAAATGAACCTTTCAAAAAATTTAATTTCTCTTTAAATTTAAATTTTTAAACCTTTTTTTTTAGTTTATAATATTCCCAAATGACCTCAAAAAAGGAAGGGCAATTAAACAACCTTGCCTTTCACCGCTTTAAACTTTAATTTCCCTTTCCCTTGGGACAAATTTTAAGGGTTTTTTCTTTGGGGAAACTTAATAGGGACTTTGAGGTATTCTATCTTTCAGAGGTGATTGGTCTCTATTTCTTGTTAGAATTGAACTATTAATTATTGGAAGCTGAAAGTGGGCTCAGAAGATTATAATTATTATAAGCATGCTGCTAGTTTGCAACTTATTTCTGATCTTATGCAGAAGAGTTTGAGTAGTTGTCTGGCTTAAGAATATTTTTGGCTGTTACTGACCATAATTAGGCGTTTAGGAGGGAGTAAAGGAAGACTACTTAGCTTAAAATAAAACTTAAGATAATTTATTGCTTGAGAGGGATCTTTGATCTATAGGAGTTGCGTTTTAGAATACTCTAGAGACATAATAAAAATGCAAATACATTTGGAGTACCTCCTCAATAATTTTATTGAAAGTTCCTTGATCATTCTTTGGATCTTTGCTTTTGGAGACTGACCCTTCTTCACTCTATCTTTCTTTTCTCTTTGCTTTTCCATCATAGACGAATTCCTTGACCTTAGGTTTAGATCTTTGGCTTTCCTGGTCTTATCCTAACTTAATTTAAGTGGAGTTACCTCCCGTGCCTTTTGTAAGAGTGCTTGGGCTTTAGAAGTCACTTACTGAAACAGAGGATAGCTCAACTTTCGCATCTCTAATCTAAGGGGATATCAATTCAATTTCTTAGTTAGCATTCACCCAACTTGCAACTTTTCAGGTTAGAAATATTTATAAGTTGATGATGGCTACTCCTCCTCTTTTCTTTTTCGGAGTTCTTATGAGAGTCGCTTCCTTAACTTTAGGGGAGTCCCTTGCTCTTTCTCTTCTCCTTGTGTTTTTTGCTTTTGATAGGCTTGGAAGAACTTGCTATTCTTATGATCTGAGATTTGCATAGCTTCTAAGTTCTTTGAACCTATTGACTCTCTTTGCTGCTCACTAGTTGCTTTTGCAATCTCTAATTAAAATAAGTAAATACCTTGAAGAGATCTCTAAATTCCATATGTTATGCTTGTTAGATGTATTCGGCTTTCCCTCACTGCTTGAACTACTGAAACTGCTTGCTTTATCAATTTTGGAAATTGAAATCTTCTAAGCTTCGTTATGAGTAAAAATTAAAGCTTTACATATCATAAATTTTGGAAAGTATAAATGATGTTGAAAAGAGGATTTTTGAACTGGGTCCGAACCCTTTCTGGGCTAGGATAAGCTAGAGCTATTCGGTTGCGAGACATCACCCAGATGCTGAATATGCTTTTGAGAGTCAGTTGCTCCCTCTAATAGCATTAAAATATTAATGCTTACTTTTAATAAAAGCAGATTCTTTCTGACGCTTGAGATAATCTTAGTACTGTCTTTAAAATTCCTTCTTTTCTTTATAAAAATTTGAAAAGTCTTTTTGCTTAGAGGAAGTCATAGATCCAAGCAAAAGTCGGTTATAATTGATTTGATTCTCACTTTGAAGAGGCTTAGAATGCCTGCTAATCACAATCTAATAAAATTTAAAGAAGTAGCCTTTAAAAAATCTTGGGAGAGGTGATTTTCTTCTTTTTACTGTAGGAGTTATCACTGCTGCTTGAGTCTTCTTAGTTCACAAAGGCTTTTATTTCATCATCAAAGCCTGGATTAGCTGATCGCTGATTTGAAGTACTAGATGATTTCTTGTTTTCATCAATGCTTACAGGATTCAACAAGTTAGAACTGTGCTTCTTTGTCTTTGGGAAGAAAGTAAAAATCAAATGAAAGGATTTATTGTCTGCTAATAGAGATATCTATGCCCTCCTGGACTTAAAGAAATCTCGCTGTTCTCGATTCTCGGGTTAAATAATTTAAACACCTTATAAACTGAATTATGTATTCAAGTTTAGCTACTGCATAAGGTTCCCATTTGGATTGAAGGAAACCAGATTGTGATTCTATTCATTTGGAGCTACTTTCTTCTTTTACACATGCAGAGTTTGACTATTGAGAGATACAAACTTATTTCCATCTCCTGTACTTTCACCACCCATATTCATTTTATCTATTTTCTTCTATTGAGGTGGCAACTATGGAGACTGCTCCTTGTCACCTTATCTCATGGAACTATTCTTATGAAGTGGTGCGACTACTATCGTAGAGCTTCCTCCCTGACCACTATTGGGATCATTTATCAACTTACTGACAGTCGGCATCTTCATTCTATTGTACATTTATTCTCTAAGAGTCTCGCTCTTTTATATGGGCTGTGTGCTTGAAATAAGTTCTTCTTCCTCATCATCTTCTTATGGTGGTTAATTCTTACTTGGCTTAGATTTTGATTGCATGTTTTCTCTCTCCCTTGCACTTCCTCTTTGTGACTAATTATCAAGCACTCTTGCATTTCCATCGAGATCTACTTCTTGAAGTGGTTGCTTGACTTGATTTAGCTTCTCTTTCTGCTTTGAGGAGCTTGATAATTAAGAGGTCGATCCCTAATTTTTAAGAGCACGGTCAGCACTCGCATTCGCTTTAATTTTAACATTACAGATTGAATATGAAAGGTTATGTTGTGTGCTTGTCTGCTATTTTATCTCGAGGGGATTAGATGCTCTTTATTTAAAAACGTGAAAGGGAAAATATTTGCTAAGTCTAGGCTATCAAAGGTGGCGCTCCTTCGACAACTATCTTTTGCATAGCCTGCTAGAGTATGCTCTAAAGTTGACCCAGTCCCTTATCAATCGTGAGCTAGTCTAAGTTTTGCTCTTTCTTGAGGACGATGGCATCCTTGAACATCATATTCACTGAATGAGACTTCAAGTAGATTATCTTATTTAGCACGAAGTCCAAGTTCTTCAAATTTTTCCAATTACTTCTAGGCTTTCAGAATCTTCCTCCAGATCTGTTATTAACTTGTCTATATTCTTTCTCATAGCTAAAAGTATTGAAATTAAAGGAGATAGTTACTTCTGAAAAATTACCTTTTATAAAATATTGTATACGCTTATATTGAAAACAGCCATGGCTGCATTTAGATCTTTGAGATGCATTTCAACCAGAGAGTTGATTTTCATCAGATTCTCACTGAGTGGGATGCCTTTCCTCTGGATGCGTTGTCTCTCATTTCTGAACTATTCAAGCCTTCTGTGGAATATTTCCTCTGCAATTTAGTTAACTGCGAAGAAACTTGTCTGTTGATTTCTTGAAAGGCCGAGAGCTTTGGCTTGAGTTCTTGCTCCTGTGTTAAGTGTTTCATTGCCACTGAGGTTGTTCATTCTTCTGATCTTTGTCATTCTCCACCATGCTAATATTATTTGTTCATCCCATATTTTTAAAAAAATTCAGTTTCCTTCAGTTGGGCAATGATGAATGAGGACTAACTTCTTTTCATCTGTGTCAAAACTTGGTACTGTAAGCGCTATTTGTGGCCAAGTATTGCTTGAAAATTTTGGAAAAAAGGTAATTTTGCTGATTTATTTAATCCCAAAATTTTCGGGAATGTTCTTGACCAACAGGCCAATTATAGATGGATTTGAAACTACCTCTATAAAAGCCAGTCTAAAAGGCTAAAAACAGTGGCTGCTTACTTTAAAAGCTGGCTTCCAAACCAATAATATAAAAATAGGGCTGAATGGGTAATATAAAGTAATAAAGCTCTCTCGTTTTACTAATAATGATTTTACTCTAGCTAATATGAGCTGTGAAGCCTCCTTTTTAAGTTCCTTGTTTTAAATAAGCCTCCTCAACAGCTCAAAGGCCTTCTGCTCGGCAAGTGAAAACTCAGATGAAACTTAAAGGGTATAGACAAACTAGGATACCATGAACATACCCCAAAAGCAAGCACTAATCACGATTACTCTACCTGGAGTGGTGCGGGGGTAGAAATCTCCAAACCCCACAGTATCAAAATTTAAACACATTATTACATTATTCAGTAGTCATAGTGACGACAATCAACCAAAACGAATTCCAGACATAGTTGTAGTTTTGGTAGGAGGGGTCATCCTCCGTAATGTTTATATAAACATCATCTTCATAGAACGCTCTCTCGAAGGACCTCACAGAAAATCCAAAGCTCAATATACTCAGAGTGAAATTAAAAGCTTACTCTAGTTATAAAAGAGATTATGAAAAATTAAGGAGGAGCATCTAATAGGGCCTTTCTTTAAGGAGGGACTTAATAGCGAAGTAGTAGTTAGCTTATATACCCTCCATCTCGCAGCTATCTTCAGAAGCTATATCTGTCCACTGAGAAAGATTAGGCACTAGTCTCAGAATTAAGTAGAACCGGAGGAACATTAAGTTTGCCAAAAAGTTAGAAGCTGACAATCTAACAAAGAAATGCATAACTTTCATTAAATTAAAAAAAATTGATCTAGACCTTGCATAAATGGTTCTGTAGATAAATTGCTGTTCAAAGTAAGGAGGGCAGTGGAAAATGTTTATCATGTTGGAGAGTAAGAGTCTTCTAAACTCCCCACTATTTAGAAAAGTTTCTCCGAGATTCGTTTGAAAGCCTCTAAGTCTTCTGTAGCCATAGCATTTGTAGTAGTAGCGAGTATTTAAAATGACTATATTTATAATTTAAGGATAATCTTAGAATCTTACTTAAAAGAATGGTAGAAAGGCTTATTATGAATCTCAATCCAGTCGAAAAGCTTGAATTAGTGTAAAGATGATTGTGGGGAGTCCCAATGTTTTAATTAATATATTAATGCTAGGACTGAGAAAACCCTTTTCTCTTTAGGCTCCATAAATTAGTGATCATCTATATGGCTTCTTGGTTTCCCTATAATTTTTGCAAGAAGACTGCTTGAGATTCTGTTCAGATACCACTTATCTATTTGGGATTAAAACTATAGACCTTCATTAAAGATGCTTCAACAATGAAGAAGTATATTTAGAAAAAATGACCATAATTTGTATCTCTTAAAGAATATTCTCCTCAGGCAATTATAGTAGGGTCTAAACTAGTTTCGTTTGTTCCTGATGATCGGCTTTGGTAAAATAAATTTAATGAACTAAATTTAATCAGTTAGGAGAATCTCTTGGGAGTGCTCAAATTCCTAATCAAGTGGCATTACAGCATAAGTAATAGGAATCGTGATTGATTTGGGATCCTACCTTTGATGACAAACTCTTGTATGGTTAATTTTTCACTAGCCTAATAATTCAATAATTTTGAATTCTAAAGTAAAGTAAAATTTGAGGAATATAATTAATAATCAATTTCAAACTCAGCACTTAATCAGTACTAGTTAAGAACCGAAGTTATTATCCTATGTAAATTTTGAATTCTAATATTCATGAGTCTAGCCTGAGAAGAATTGTTCAAACTATAACAGAATCAAGTTAAGCATAAAATTATACTTCTAAGGTTTAAAGAATGAGGCCACCAATTCCAAAAACTGTGCAAGTGAAATCGTATTTTCTAATATTTCTCTTCATTCTTCTAAGCTTTTCTTTTTTCATCTACCCCTGGCCCTGTAGGATTCTATAATTGATAAGTCAAATTATTTCAAAAATAGAATGACAATTTTTTTTTGGATATAAATTTCTATCTAAAACCCTCTCCTTACATTCTTCTTTGCTTTTTGGAACTCCTCTCTGTGGCTTCTCCTTCGATGAGAGGATTTGGAATGAGTTATCCCTACATTTTCAACATTTGAAGCCAAAGGCAATTTATAGTTCTCGTCCACCTCATTTTAGTTAATAGACATAAAATGTTACTTAATCATAAATTTATATTAAATTTGATTAGACGATTTGCTATTGGAGTTTTCTAAACAAGGTTAAACGTATTATAATACCTTACCTGAAAGATCCTACTGGACATCAACTTTAAAACCAGGAGACCTTGGACTTGGTTGGATTACTTTTGCTTGCTCTTTTGTAGACATCTATTTGTGTGTCGGAGCCCCTATCATTATTGTTGAGGCCCCTTAAATTCGTCATGAAGTTAATCATCTTTTGGATTTAATTCAAAGTTGCAAAACAAGTTATAATAATTAGCTATTAATGTTTGCTTAATTCAAAGTGCGAATGATATGAAAAGAGAATTAGTATATTGAAAGATAAATAGGAATAGATTTACTACTAATTTTAAATATTTTGGCCAGTAATAATCGTGTTCCTAAAGAAAGGGGAAAGATAAGTTCGCCCCCCCTTTCCTGGCTAATAATGCTTAATCTATAAGCTCTTGTTAGATATTCTCTCATGTTAGAAGGTGGGGTAGTTGATAAATATAAAGGATTTAAACAATCGCCTTACTCTGGTCCGAATGAGCTTTGTAGGCAGCTCCGATTCTGCAAGTTTTATACTCCAGAAAAAGTAAAGATTCAACATTTGAAATAATATACGTAATGAAGCTATTATAAGAATCATACTTTTTCCATTTTCTTCAAAGTCCATCAAAATGTTGAGGAGCACCAGTTCATGAGCACTATCGGTCCAGCCAGTTATCACAAATCCTTATCCGTCGTAGACCCTTCCTTCTTCCAGTGCTATCCTTTTTCATGATGTCAATACTTCCTCTCTTCATTTAAGCTATAAATAAAATCATACTTTTCTAAGTGTACTTATTCATTTTCTAATCTGAGTTATGGATTGCCTCATTAGATATTTTATAATAAAATGATAGATTCTCTGCAAGCATGTGTAGCTTTTGTATCCCATTATAGAGGCCCCTGTAGGCTCTAACTTTTTGAGTTGCTTCAAGAAATCTCCTCCTTTCTTTCCCTTATATGCATCAGATCCTATACACAATAGTTTACTATATGTGACAACCAGCATTAGTTGCTCATTAAAGCAAGGAAAGACTTCTTATGATGAAGCTTATTAAAGAATCAATAGTCATCGTGAAGACGCTTTTACAGCACAGCTTATTACTTACCTTTGATGTATTCAAAATGCTTTAGGAATTAAGCAGGATTAGCTCTGATTAGATTCACTGACATGTAAATTTAATGCACTATATAGATATATAGTAACAAACTATTTAAAGAGAATTAAAAACGAATTTATTAGAATAAATTACAATAAAACAAAATTAATTTAGTTGTTCAAATTGTCATTTAAGCTTATAGAAGAATTACCTTTATTATTTAAAAGTTTAGGAATAAGCAGGATTAGCTCTATCAGTTATGAATTAAATTTATCACCTATAAGATATATAGTAAAAAATATTTAAAGATAATTAAAAGGATTAAGTAAATTACTCAAAATTATTTGGTTTTAATTTAATTTTTCGAAAGACTAATCGTAAGAGGATAAATAAATCTATAGTATAATTTAAACAGTTTCACCTTGATTTTATTGCAAAATTCGGGTTTAAATTAAAATCAGATTGATATAGAAAATATTTTCGTTTATAGGTTAATTAAGAGATCATATTTAAAAAAGAATTCCAGATAATTTTACTAAGTAAAAGTAGCATTAAATTAAAATCTTTAATTTAATTAAATTTGACTGTACATAAATCTTTAGCCAATAAGCATAAATATATTGAATAAATTTGGCGCTCAAATTCATTCTCAATACCAAAAACGTCAATAGGTGGCAATTATTAGTTGTTGCGGTACTCTACCTCCAAGTTGAAATCCTTTGGTATTCCGTTTCCCATTTCTACAAATACTATCTCTTATTTGAAAATATATCTAATTCTCATCCCAAAATTGGCTCTAAATGAATTCAAAGATTATTAATGATGATGATGATAAAATTAGAAAATTAAAAATAAAGAACTTATTATGTGGTATCAAATCCAGCTTTGCAAAAGGTAAGGACTTTTACCGGCCATGACAAAGTCCTTTCTCCTTGCTTTTATCCCATAGAGGCGATTTAATTTAAAAATCTGCTGGTGAATAATATAGAGTGTTTAATTTAAGAGTGCTTAAGTTATTGTGAGCTCTATAGTCAGTCCTGAGAGAAAATTACAACTCCAAGTAGGATCTCCTGACTTTTTATTGATCCCAACGTACCTTGGGCCCTATAGGTGCAATGATAATGGTTAAAATTAGAAAGAAACACATGGGGTGTAAGGGTATGTTTTTCGGAACTGATTTTGCAGTCTTTTTGAGGATAGGATTTTATGCTAGACCACTAAAATTTTTCATCATAGAGTCATTTGAAGGTAATTCATAATAATCAGCAGTGTCTTCAATCGACCAGAAGGCCTAAGACATTATCCCTATTTGATGACTGTCTTGAAACGACAGAGATTTATAGACTTAGTGCTAAACTGTGCAGAATCAAGGAGCACATTATCTTTTCTAGAATTACATAGGATAATAACTGATTTTCTAATTCAGTACGATAAGTGCTGTTTTAAGAAATTGATTATTAATTATATTCCTAAAATTTTACTTTACTTTACTTTACTTTATATCTTTTCTAGAAGGGTTGAAAGTAATTATTAGTCCACTAAACTTTCCATCCTAGTAGAGGTGTCACAGTCCCCTGCGTCTCGGTTGACATGTTTTCTCAGAGGTGATAATTCTTGTTACGCATATGTTTTATATATACCATAACGACGTTACTTATTATTTCCGCTTAAAATTAAAATGTCTTAATCAAATAATCGTTTTTATTACTTTACATTAGCATCTTGAACACAAAAATATTTATATTTGAATAATATTTAGGAAAATGTTAAGTTTATTATGTTTTTCCTTAAGTTTTGATTTTATATAGAGGGATAATACTTGTTGCTAGAAATATTTTTTAATATCATTATAATAATTATTACATTTGACTGTTTACATATGTACTCTGATACTTTTAGTCGTCATTAAAAATAATAGCTCTTTAATTCAAAATAATATCTGTGACCCTTGCTTGATTAAATTCAATGAAATGATATCTATTAATTTTTAAAGAAATCTAAGAATTGGTTTTGTTTGAGTGATACTTTATAAAATAAAAAAAAACTTAATTTTTGCTCAAAAGCCAAGATTATAAGATAATCCAAAGTTTGTTCCCCCAGTATTGAACTTCTCAGCATTCCCGTAGCTACGAAAACCCTCATTTAAATTTTACCCATAACTGAATCCCATAGCATCATAGCTTCGGTAAGGTAAGCTTCCATTATTATAAGAGCTATATGGATATCCATTGTTACTGCTAGAGGCCATATTTAACCCAGAACCAGAAAGAGCTTGAGTCCAAGTTTAGCCACTTTTAACATATATCCCTCTCGATCCTAAACCATCCCAGCTAGGCAAATATTCTCTAAGCTTAGATTCATCTACTCCCATAGCTTTTTCGAAACTGCTGATTATACTGTGTCTTTGCCAACGCTTGAAAATGAGTTTTCTTATCCTCTTCTTCTCGAAATCTTACAACTCTCTGCTCTACTTGGAATATTTCTGCTAGAACTCTATCATCGTTTTAGGTCTTTAATAGGCTTGCTTTATCAATCCCTCTGCTTTATCTACCTATCTCTCATTCAAGTATTTAAAAGACCTTTTACTTCCAGCAAGTCTACTATTCTAGAGGTTTCCATTCTCATCATAGTAATCTCCCTCTCTGAATTAGCCATACTAGTTGTATTCATCAGACATGTCTTCCTCTCCATCTTCCTCATCAAGACTTTCATCTTCATATGCTCCACTTTCGTCATCTTCATAAAGATTTTTATCATTCTTGCTTCTCCAATCTTCCCCATTTTACCAGAAATTCTTTTGATTATGTTGCTGTTAATTATTCTCTCCACCTATAAGATTTTTCTTAAAGTCAACATTTGGGTAGTTAGAGGAAGTAGCTTCATTTTAATACTTAGATTTGGCTTTCGTGGTAGCAAGATCACTAAAGTTTTTCCCATTTGTTTGACCTCTGCTCGATTGAAAGTGACTTTGCATAATTTAATCATTAGCTTCCTCCTAAAAATCATCTTCCTCGAGCTCATCTGAGTTATTGTGACTTTGATAGTCTTCTTCATCCTCATCAGAGTTTTAAAGATTTACATCATTCCCGAAAAGTAAATTATTAGCACTTTCTAAATCCAGCGGCTTAGAATTTTGAGAAACAAGTTTTACTGATTAGGATACTATATGAGGATTTTAATTTCTGTGAGTTTGGTCTCTTATTTAACCAATGCTACTATTAAAACCCTCAAGCGCATTTTATTTACTTGTTGAAGCTTTTTTCTATAGAGTCCTTGCAGATGTAATGCTTTAATTTGCTTGTTAAAATTATTAACCCATTAAAGGATGATCTCTAAATTATTCCTGAATCCTTTCAGCTTCAGAATCCATATACTAGTCTTCTCCTTAATTGTTACCGAAATCCACTTTCTACTTTTATTGAGCATTGACATTTAAAGAAGCAAATATATCCACTTGCTCTTTTTCTTGTCCATCCTTTTATATAGCTTAATTTTACTCTTACTCTTAGTCCTGGCCTTTCTTTTTTCTAGGTTTCCTTATTTTTTTACCTTCAGATTTGTCAGCAGAGAGTGTTCCTTCACCACTACCAATTGTACCATCTGCACTTGGTGTTTTAGCGGGCCTTCCTCTTTTAGGCTTAGGCTAGTTTGGATCTTTGGGCTCTTTTGGGGTTATTTTTCTCGGAGCTTTAATAACTGAACATTTAGTTGAGCTTTTCTTAGAAACAGAGTCTCCTTCTATACTATCGCCTAATGATGCATCCACTGTAGCCTTTTTGCCTCTGCGTCTTTTCTTCTTTTCCCCTGTTTACTAAAAGCTTTCAATGTTTCCTACTGTATTTCCGAGCTCTCCTCCTTCCTCAACAACTGCATTTCTGCGATCTAGTGCTTCTTGAATTAGCCTTAATTCTGCCTCTGCTTCTCTACTTTGCTTCAGCTCTTATCTTCTTCTCTACTTCTCAAGCTTATCCCTATTTTCGAATAAGTTCTCAATAGCCTCTGCTTATAGCTTGAAATCTGTATTACTCTTATCCCCTAGGTTGCTTTCTGAGCTTTCTCCACCACTTCCATTTTAGGAGAAAGTTCCAATATTTTTATTATCAACTGGAGTTAAAGAGTTTTAGATAGACTATTACTTTTTTGTTGATTTATCTTTACGGGATTTTCTTGGGGCCGATCCTTTACTCTCAAAGCTTGAAGCTGGTTGCTTGTCTGAGCCACTTGAGTCTTCCATAAATTTCTCAAGACCCAGCTTTTCAACTTTAACTTTTGTTTTACAAACTCTTCCTTTTTTCCTTTAGCCTTTCAATTCAGTAGTTATATTATAATTCTTAATGTCTTCTTAGCTCTTATTTTTCGCGTTTTCTCCCTCCAAAGAGTCTTCTTTGCAACTTTGATCCTAATCATTTATTTACTGTTACTTTTTATTTATAGAAACTTTCTGTACTTCATTTCCCTTTTATCCTTCTGTCTTATTTGCTTATAGATTTTTTATATTATTCTATTGAAAGTAAAGATCAATCGACTCAACTGCTTGATTTCTAAAAGCCTTGTATTCATTATCCTAATTTACATCCACTGAGTCCTCAGACAACTCGAGCTCTTTCTTTTACTTTATAGTCTAATTATTGCCCGACGATGAACCCTGTTCTTGAGAATCCGCCATCTCGCAATCATTGCTCAGCTGCCTTCTCAAACTCTCCATCAGTTCAGTTTCACGATCATTCAAGTTAGTTTTAGTAGCACTAGTTTTACCGCATGAATTCCAATCTAGATCTTCGGCCGACTTAGAAGTATTTTTGTCCATATTTTGAGTCTTTCTGCCTCTTTTCTTGGGTTACTTAGGCTCTCCAGTATTTTCTTTGGGCTTCTTTCGTTCATACTTGCGCTTTGATTGAACGGTTTAAGTTACTTGCTGAAGAGTGTTCTCTGTTTAATTAGAAGTTTACCTTGCCTTGATATGAACTAAAGTGTCAACAGTTTTATAAGTAGGTGCTACTTGCATTTAGTCTGATGTAAACTAGCCAGGCTAAATATAACTGCTACTGCCATATGGCGCATAGGTAGGGTTGATAGAAGATGACTGGATAGGGTTTAAGAGTGGAGTGCTTTAAATTTGTTGATTTAGTGGGTAGGGCAACTAGCTATTTAGTTAATAACCCAAAAGAGGATTCTACACATATAACTAATTCAGCTCTTGATTGAACACATTGTTATTGTTGGTGTTATTCATTTGTATGATAATTCTGAATCAAAATGATGGATAAGGAGTGATAGGTTCATTGCGTGGGAGTATTAGTTTAATTTTAATATTCAAATAGCAAGAAGAGAGCTTAAATTAATCAACTCGATATTTTAGAATGATTATTAATTCCCAGGTTATTTATAAATTAGAATAATAATTATCTTCAAAATACAAACAGCCCCTTTATTTTTGTTATTTATTATTATTTTTTTTATAACCAAAGGATGAGTAACTAAGAATAAGCCAAAGATACTACTAAAAATTAAACCCTGACTGATGAAAGCAAATCCGATTCAACAATTGAAAATTTTCATGTGGACTCTGAACTTCGGCAGACACTCAATCATGCAGAGAGAAAATTAGCAATCAGAGATTTTAGTTTACTCTTGAAACAGCATCCAGTTTATTTGAAGGAATCTTTCTAGTATGAGCGATAAATACCCATAATCGTTGAGGAACTTGACAGATGTATTTTCAAAAAGTGCGATAGCAGAATTGGAGATGCCTATCGTGCTCAAGTCTTCAGATCCAAAAAGAACATTGAAACTCTTTAGAGATTTGAAGGAGTTGCCAGACTATTTCTTGATGGGAAGGTTGGAGGTGGCAAACTAGAATGAGCTGTGAAAAGTTCAAAGCAACTTGTGTTAAACTTGATCGGAAGAGGAGAGAAAAAGAAAGGAAGGAGAGGGAAAAATTGCAAAGAGAGAGTGGTAATTAAAGCAGCGATGGCGAAGAAGGAAAACCATTAGCATCGAAAAACGAAGAAGAGGAGTCGGGTCTCTGGAGCAATCGGAATCAAAAGTTAAATCAAGGCTCTAAAATACCCATGGGTAATAACGATAGATTGTCAAGTAGTAACGGGAGGATTATATAGAAACTGCAAGGTGGAGATGAAGATGGAGAAGAAGAATTTTAAAAATACACTTAAATGCTATTTTATACTGCTAATTAAATTAAAAGAATATGTGGTGGACAACTCCGCAACATTTTCAGATATGGAGGACGACTTGGAGACGACTACTTTCTCAAAAAATTAAACTATTTTGCTTTAAAAGCCCTTGGCACCCTACGACCCCATAACTTCTTATAATGTTATAAAGACTAGACTTGGAAAGTCCAAGGAAATTTATTATGATCCCTCTGAAGGAGAACTCCCTCCTGAGAAAAATTCAGCTCCAAGAGGTTCTTTAATATAACCTTGGTAAGGTGAAATTAGGTACTTTAAAGGTAAGATACCTCTCAGGGCGAGGATGGTTTCCACAAAGGATATTAAGATGTTCTAGTGCCTTTAGAAATGGGGTCCCTATTTGAACATACAAGGGAAGGCTTCGACATCTGAGGTCACCAGATATTTCCTAGGCAATCAGTAAAAGCAATAACTGGTTATATCAGGACTAATTTAGCTAGACTTCTCATAGCCTGATAGTCATTCCATATCCTAAAGATGGCTAAGATTAAAAGAGTAGACATTCTCAACTAGAGAGAGCAGAGAGGCAATAAGACTCCATCTTTAATTAGTTGTTTGATAATATGATAAATGAAGATAAATTTTCAGTAATTAAGCCCTATTCGGATAACTCTCTCACCATCTACCTCATTCCATATCGCCAAAATTTTGCACCCAACCTTGAGCCCCTACTCAAGTTCTTAGGCTTCAATCAAGACTTGATAGAGTTCAACCGAGAGTACTAAAATTAAAGGAAGCATTCAGGGGCAAGTAATTAAGTATAAGATTAGGAATCGATGACCGAGTCTAAAATAGAAGAAGATCTGCATGATCATGCTGATAGTAAGCTAATGATCTTTGCAGGATTCATTAAGCAAAAAATGAGTCTGAGTAGAAATTTCATAAACCCTCAAGTACTTAAGGTCAAGAACTATATCCAAGTTGCTGACCCCAAGGAGCTTTTAAAAAAGAAGAGGAGGAATGAGAAGAAGAATTGTGATTATGATGCCTCGATGACCCCCCATGGAGATGGTTATTCTCCAATTTCTACTGATCAGTCTGATACCGAGTAGACTGAACAAGAAGATTAGGCCTTCACACAAAACTTCTAATAAAAAGGGTAGTAGGAAATTAAAGCAAGCTTTAAACCTAAATAGTCATAAAGATTTGAAGATGATCCTGACCTAATAGAGATGAGGGAGCTTTTGAAGATTGCAGAGAGAGGCACCTACTCTCCAGATTAGCTTTTGAAAATCATCCAAGAAAAACTCCAGTAGACTAATATGATACAGAGAGTTAATAGTTACGACGAAGATAAGAAGAATCTTCTATAAGAGATTCTTTAGAAGCTGATCAATCATACTTAACCATAGAAGCCGTAGGTTAAAGTCGAAGAATCGAAGATCTCTATAATTCAGGCAGCAGGTTCAATCGAGAAAAGCTAGTAGGCCGAAAAGATTAAGCTGGAATAAAACACAAATAATGGCCAGCAATAGGTATATGAAGTATAGGGGTATCAATCAGGTTAAAATTAGAACATTTCGAATACTATTCACACAAACTAATCCACTGGTAAATTGATCAAGGTTTAAAAGAGATAGTAATATTTAGATCATCAGATTTAGCAAAACTATCAATATAGTTAATCGCAATAAATGCCTCAAAATTATCAAGCAAGTCCATATCAAATGCAATTTCCTGGAATCAGGCCTCCTCCTCCATAACTAAATAGTATGCAGAATTAATATGTCGCAGCATAGAACTCTAATTAGATAAACCCAGCCGCTATATTAGCTAAAACCATACAAAACTAACAAAGAGGGGCTATGATGCATAGCTCTTTTCAGTATAATTAGTTTCAATCTAATCAATAAAAATGACTAATGAGAGACTTTAAATAATTTATTTAAACTTTATTTTAGCAATAGTGTTTCTTTTAAAGTGACTATATTTTTAACCACTCAAAGTGACGGCAAAAAGTATAAATAAAAAATTTAAGAAATCATGATTGCTCGTCTCCTGCAATAACTTAACGCAATGAAGCAACTTGCTCGAATAAATATCTGAGAGCTTTCTCATGAGCTAGCTTCCCTTTCTTCATTTCCTCCATCTCGTCTCCCATGATGCTTATCTTCTGCATCAGTTGAAGATTTTCTTTTTCTCTCTCCAGACATCTCTAGCAACACTGCTACTCTTTTTCTTACTTGATCTTTTTCTCATATATAGAAGCTTATACGTAATAACGATGATTTTATATTTTTCTCTCTCAATTTATCCAGTAATCCTTCCTTAGTTAATTTTTATCTAAGAGCAGCCCCTCTGATCATGGCTTATATCTTTATTATACTCCTCTGTTGCTTCAAATATAATTGGTAGCGCTTTCTTACCAGAACACCTCTCACTATAGCTTGAACTTTGGCAATCTTGAATTCACTCTTGGGTAGAGCTTTGACCCTCTTAACTTGCGACACTGCTATTTAAGTCTTCTTAATGAACTCATCCACTTTTCCCTTGTTGTTAAGCTTTAAAGCTGTCTTCTGCTTTTGTTTTTTGACTTGTAGATCGAGATCGTACTTTTCTTCAAGGGTTGATAGAATATCTCTCAACTATTTCACTTCCTCTCTGAGATGAGTGAGTTCAGCTTAAACCACTTTCTCCCTAAGTTCTTGATTTTCCTGTCTTTGAAAAGAGGTTTACTCAAGTTGTGATTAGGTAAGAGGGTTTGACTTTCTATTGGCTGAGTTTGGATTAGGAGACATCTATTTACTCAGGTTGGGAGAGAGACCGCTTTATTTCCCTTTCTTAAGGAAGGATTGCACATCGTTGTAAATCCCATGATTGTTTTTTTCTTATCTTGTAGGACTTAGCAAACTTAAATAGCAAGTGCTCAAATTAGAGTTAAAATAAATCTCTGCTGTCCGAACTTTCCCGTCTCTTGAACTCGATTGTTGTTTCTCTGTGGACTTTTCTGAACTTGCAGGTTCTACTTTTTACTTTGTATATCTCTGGCTTGGTTAAGATGGCCAGTGGATTGCTTTTAACTGGGGATGGTCTATTGAGTATTCTATGTTATTTTCTTGGCTTTGAAATAGGAAAATATTTGGTCCTCACTTGACTGCATCATAAGCACTGAGTCAGCGAGCTTCTAGTTGTAAACTTATTATAGTGCACCACTTGTGGTATCTTTGATATCTGCGGTGAAGAGTAAATCAGCCTCCGATCTGTCTTGCTCGCTCACTCTCTGATTATTTATCTTCTTCGCTTTGTTATTTAGGAGGAACAAAATGAACAGCTTAGCATCAATGTTGTTCACAGTTAACTTCTACACTATTGGGTTCAATAAAGAATGGGAAAAAATAAATTATATATCTAAATACTGTAACAAAGATTATAGAATTAAGCAAACTTTAAAACTATGAATCTATGAATGATAAGTTATTATATCGCAAATTTATAAGGTTGCTAGTGAAGTTGATATTTTAGAGGTTATTGAGGAGGGTGAGTAATCTAGGTTCAAGAATATTATCAATAAGGTTTGATTGCAGATAAAGAGTCTTTAAGCTGTTGGGTAAATACATGTCCACATCTTAGAGGGTGCTGACTTAGTTGTTCCTCAAGTCCAATACCTAAAATTGTACATGTAATTATGATAACACAAATAAATGTTGCAAGGTCTTACCTCTAAAGCATCATTATTGACTAGATATCCAAGCTCCCCAATCTAGTTGTATGCCAGTGAAAGACTATTGAGTTGTCTGCACTCCCCGAGATTCTCGATTTTCTTAATTTAGTTGTAGCTCAGGTCAAGCAACTCCAAGGAGTACACACTGTCTAACCCCTCAATCACTTTTATCTGATTCTTGGAAAGCAAAAGTGACTTCAGGTAGTGCAGCTAATTCAGGTGCTCTATTCTCCTTATTTAATTGTTCGAGAGATTCAACACTAACAAATTCAAGCTACATTACATCCTTAGCAAAAGAGTACAAAACATACCAGGTCGATTCAATCATTAAAATATGAAATGAGAATTTATTTTTAAGTAAGTCTAAATCACAGTTGGAATAATCGTCAATAAGTTATTAGAGATATCGAGATCGACTGTGTCATGAGAAACCAAACTCTAATTCTCAAATTCTTCTAGATCTTGCCCTGCGTAATTTAGTTCCAAAGACATCTCTTATTTTATTTATTAATTTGCATATTTATCGGATTTATTTTCTAATCATTGATAATTTCAATAACCTGAGTAAATTAGTTGATTATATTCCTGATTATAGTAATTTTATATTTATAAGCATTATCTTTGTTGAGCAAATGGATCTGGATTAAACTTTGTCGATTTAAGATGCTGGCTCCCTTAGCTCGGCATCCAATAAATTAGGTAAACCTCAGAGTGCCTAAGAGGAATTTGAAGGACTTGCCAGTGTGAAATAAATGGCTATCTAAGAAGTCCTTGTTCATCTTAACAGCGGCGACAATATGGGCAATCTCAAAAATAAGAACAAAACTTTTCATCTTTTAATTAGACTCATTATTCTTATTTAAAACTGATCCCATACGTAATGAAGATGACGAGAATTTATAGAGTAGAAGAAATTCACTCTTGTAAAATGGAGTGCCAGAACAGAAAAAGTAACTCTATCAAAGGATAGAGATAGATTTGTAGCTACTCAATGACAATATCTCTAAGGAGTAGCTAATAGTTATTTAAGGTATATTTTCTTATAGCTGAAGAGTAACAAAAACTCCAGTAAGAATCAAACTCAAACCTCCAATTTCTTGGAAGGAGTGATTGCCAAAAGGCAGAAGCAAGGTTACCAAAAACTCTCTCAAAAATATAACGCTAATCCAAAGCAAGTCACTCAGGCTAAACTAAATGAACAAGAATAATCAACAGCTGACGTGAAGTAAGAAGATGCTGTTCAAGGCAAGAGAAAAAGAATGAGTATTTAGAAAAGTGGCAAGCCTAGTCGACTTAACTCCCCTCTCAAACTTAATAAGGATTTAGTGGAGGTGTATGCGCACAACTTCCAAAATACATCAAGAGAAATGGGAATGAACACTACTGATACAGTCAATCAACAACTCAATCAAAGTGGATGGAGAGACTCCAAACTCAGAGCCAAGAATTCACTCTCACAAATTAATTATCCAGATAACTAGCACTCTGATTATTTTGTAAAATTTATAAATACTTACATATACCTCTCTGGCTTGCCTGCTTAATGTTCAGTGGAGGATGTGCTTCACATTTTACAGTAAAAATACGACAGCCCAAATAAGATAATTTCTCTAAACTAATCACCAGTTGGCCAAAGGGACCTTAATGACATGCTTTCCAAGACTGCAGAACACACCTGTATATAAGAATAATCATCAATAATAAAGTTTGAGAAAGAGTATTCAAAAGAAACATGGCTAAAACCAAGTGTCGGGCTTTTACACTCAAAGATTGTGCTTATTTTTTATTAGATAAGGAGGTACAATAAAGAAAGCAAGTCCATTGAAATATTAAAGTGGAGCGAAACCTGGCTATGAAGAAAATCATAGGACTTTGCGCATTGAGTTCGACAAATCAAATTTAAATAGGCTATTTTTATATTAAGAAATAGGATGCCTCACCGAAAAGAAAAGATCCTCATAGTTTGCAAATATCTAAAAGTTTATCTAACTTGCAGCCACTTCTCTAAAGGCAGAAATTAATTTAGAAAAGATTGGAGCAGCTAAATTAGTTCAAGTCACCCAGAGAGCAAGATAACTCTTCCTCACCATAAAATAATGTGTGTGAGTATACTGATGATAAATTTCACCGTTTAAAGAAGGACCGCTGTACTCTTTACTAATGAGTCATTCAATCAACTCCTCTAATGGAAAGATTCAAGAGATCATGAACAAAATTAAGTAAATCTCACTTATTGATTATTAATTTAATTAACTTCAATAGTCTATAAAAGACATAGAGCACGAACTTGATTTCCCTCAAGCATATCCATAATCAAGATAATCTAAAAGACATGGTTGTCAAAAGTGGGATCCAACTACCTCCAATCAATCTCAGGTAATAGAATCAAGATCAGATGCTTACAGAGGAGTTTATGACTGATGGCACTATCAGCCCAAGGCAAAATTAAAACAAAGAGTATAATCATGTGCTTTATTTTCTTAAGCAAAACCTGAACAACAGATCATTCAGATTGGAAATACTCAAAGATGAAAAGCAAAACGGAAAATCTTAGTTCAAGGGATAGGACTCCTTCGAGTAATCTTATATTTAATATGGTGAAGAAGAGAACAACGACCATGAAAGATCATTTCACAGAGTTAAAAATGAAAGCAAATCAATCAATCCTAGAAACAGCTAAAGAGAACAGATTATGACTAACATTCTTTCTAATGAGCATATGATTATTTTTAAGTAGCCATGATAGAGATATAAGACTAGGCCAGAGAGTTCAAAATTGGAGAGGCAACTAGCTCAATTTTGAAGAATGGAGGACAGATAGATCACGATCTCTGGCACGTACTAGATTCCTACAGAGTGAAGGGGAGGTCATTCATTCCTACTACTTAATAGAAGAATTTTAATTTACTGACACAGAGATAGACTTCTTCAAAAAGCATTTGCTGAAGAACCCTTTGAAAAGGAACAAGCAAATAGATAAGAAGGCACTGTAGGAAGTTTCATTTCACTAGAGAAGAGACTCCGCAGGATTTATCATTGAGAGCACCAACCAGTTGACTAGCTTCTCCTCAAATATCATAAACCATAGAGCATCTATATTTTAAATGCAAATGATACTTATATGTTTATCTCTGGCGCCCAATCTGCACAAGATATTCAAAGCATAGAAGGTAGACTAGCAACTAGAAGATTTTGTGAAGAAAAGAGAAGATTTCCGACTAGGAGAGCTCTCCAAGGAAACTGGGTTTGCCACTCAAGAGTTGCAAGAAGCTCAGTACGATAGTCAAATGAAAGCAATGCAGTACCCTCACACACATGAGGAGATTATCTCCTAAATACTCAGAACCAAGAACTCTCAAATTATAAGCTTATTTATTAACTGGATTCTTATAAATTGACAATAAAGGGGAAAAGAGAGGTGATCACAGTAAAAAGAAGAAGAAGAAGTAGAACTTCATCTAGCCCAAGTTTTAGGCTAGGTTGCTCAGAGATAATCACACCAAGCCAGAAGACTTAGAGCAAGAGTATAACATTTAAGATGCAGATCATAAAAAGCTTTTGAAAAGCCACTCTCAAGTCAAGGGCTTCAAAGTGCATATCAGGTAGAGTTCAGACTAGTATATTCCAAAGCCTCAGCACAATCAGGCTCCGAAAGTTATTCCCTAAGATAAGTCCTAGCAATTTCACAAAATAAGAAGTTCCATTTGTATTGCTTAACTAAAATTTGAAGTAGATCATTAAAGCATAAAGACACTGCTAGTTTCTTCAAGTTTGCCTTTGCTTAATGTAGGATAGTAATAGGCAATTCAAAAATTGCCAAAAGGAAGCAAAAGGTACCAAATTAAAAGAATACTTGATGAGTTATGATAAATATCTATAAAAAATATAAGAATTTTAGTTATACCTTTCACTTGTTGCATTTTAATGCTAATAATAAATATAAAAACTGGTTTTGAATAACTTCAATAAATAAGACTGAATTCTTGATAATTAAAATAGTAGAAAATGTGGAATAATCAATTGTTAAGAGCATACGGGTTGTTGGTGTTATTAAAATTGGTTGTGGGGTTGAGTACATCGCTATTATTCATAGTTCTATTAGGGGCGAAGCTGGACATCCTGGCACTCTACTCTGATATGCTGAAGTTTGCAGCATTCATGGAGGTGTCTGTCATAGCCCTTTAATGTCTATGAACGTACTTAAAGACATACAGCAACCTATTTTCTTTATGTTAATATTATTAAAGATGGTTGAGATTTTATTGATGGTGTTATCATCCTCCTACTTTATCTTTTTTATTTATTTCATTTTTATATCTTTCAAAAGCTTTTATTTTAACTTTTAATGGTACTTTTAATCACTAAGTTATTGAGAAAAGCTGAAAATATTATTTCATTCTTAATTTATTAGGATAGACAACTACTCCTAGATAAATCTAATAAAAGCATTTAAATTATTGCTTTATACTTATATATAGTTATGATCTTGAGTTGGTCCTCAGGAACAGCACTGCTGGCTTGCTTGAAAAACTTCTTGTTCTCTTGCTGTCGCAGATAGGCTTTGTTCATCTTGCTCTTCATTGCTTTGAAGTTTTCAAATACACTCACCTTGTACTACTCCTGATCTTTAGTCAGAAAACTCTTGTATTCATTCATGTTGTTCATACTTTAAAATCAAATAGCAGAATAATATCTTAAGTGTGAGTAGGAAGAATATTAAGTTCATTATACGTTTGTGGTCAGTGATCACAGTTTCTATGGGCCTGGGAGAAGAACGAAGAAAAGCTCTGCGAGAAGTATTCTGACTAGAGTTATAAATCTCAAACAATAAATAAATTAAAGAGTTGAAGTTTGTGGATCTGTTAAAGTCAGGAGAGCCTGCTGTGTAGGGGTGGGTGGGCTGGCTCAGACGCTTTAAGTCCAAAGGAAAGTTTTAGCTCTAGCCAAAGGGAGTTACATTAGTCTCAGACTAATTAAAGGCCGAGCTGTTTCTCTAGTTCATGATTATGCTTCCTTTCAAAGATAGTCCATAAATTTAAATCAACCACCAATTTAAAAAGCTGAATCAGGGATGGCCGACAGTTTACCATATCTACCTTTAAGCTGAGGTCTGAAAGTAGAATTTTAATCTGTGGTTTAATCCATAAAGCTCCTTCCTGTGGTGATTGAGCGAGCTCCTTTGTTCAGTACCATTGAGTGAAAGATTTGATAAGGTTCCACATCTTGCACTATCCTAAAAAAAGTATAAATGTTAATTCAGAAGTATTAATTCGAAAAAATGAGTATATAGAACTTCATTCAGCAAAATTTTTTTACTTACTCCCTATTTTTGATTTTATTAGAACAAGTTGGAGACTGGGAAGTTGAGCCCATAGCTTTGAGATGGCTGTAATAGTACTTGTTGAGCTTTCCATTCCTCTTTGGAGAGTAGTTATTTACCAGCAGGGGCTTTGTTTGATCAGTGTGCTATTTCATCTCTTCTATCAATTTAAATCCAAGATTCAATGATAATTTGAATTAAATCAACCTGATTCTTGGGGACACTTTGGTTCCATCTTTGGATTCTGAATAGTTATTTACACCACATTGTATTACTAGAGTCTTAGGTAAGCTAGTTGAAAGAAACATTATGGCTGCTGTTGTTGACAGTGGGTACTTTAGAGTCCTACTCTTTTTCATAGTTTTCTATTTCCTGCTGATTCTTAATCTACTCATCTAGTTACTGCAACAGTGGAAACCTCTTAAGCTTATTACTCTTCCTATTTCATCATTAATCAAGTTAAAAAATTTGTAAAAAGAGGAGGGATAAGATCCTAATTTAGCATATAGTAAGAGAATAAAATCTTCTCACCTTGCTTGAGAGACTATTTGATCGTAAGTGTGCTTGATAGATGTGCTCCAGTACTAATCCATTTCATGATAGTGATAGCGAGGATCGTACTCCCTTAAATAGCTAAACTCATTTTTCTAATCGTTGTACTTCTCAGACCCTAAACTCAAAATTACTTACAATCCACATTTAATAACACCAGAACAGAAGATGGGATATAAAATACACCAATTATCTTTCTACCCAAAGAAATCCTGGTTATAATAAGTATTTCAGCCCTCAAAACATTATAATAAGAGAGTTTGTTGTTTGAAACTGACCTCTATAATTTTTGGGAAAGATGCTGAGCTTGTTTGGGTTGAAGTACTGAGTGGACTCTGTACAAAAGAAGTTATTCATAATAAACATCAAATTTAAATGAACATATTTATTTAATTATTTGAGGAATATCTGCGTCCCCACGAGAAGAATTCATGTTATCTGCAACAATTATAAATCACTAATTTATTTATTTCTCTCTCTGTTATTTTAATAAAGAAACTGCTCAATTCTTAATAATCTTTGAGATATGGTTAATTTTCTCAATTTGAAGTAGGAATAAATTAATTACAAAATCGATACTGAGAATTATTTACAGAGATAGAAGAAGCTTGCAGTTAAAAAGAAATAGCAATTATACAGAGAAGTTGAATTTATGTAAAGGGTGTTAAATTTAAATAACTATCAGGACATTACTTGCTTTCATTCAAGGCAAGATTTCGTGGAACTGAAATGAAAAGCAAGTCTGCTTCTGATAGTGTGTGTTATAGTAGATTAGTCTTTCTTTCCTTTACTTCCAATTCTCAGACAGATAAGTCTGTATTGGGAAGTGGTGTTCAGTATCTGACTCTCTTGGGTGCATTGTGGCTGGACCAGTCCATGTACTCTCCAACATGCATTGAGCGTTGCTAATTATAACGTAAGCAAATGAAGATATCATAATGAAATGGATTATTTATAAATTTATAGCACCTTAATTAATTAGACATAGAACCTAAATGAGCAGAAAAGAAAGCTTATTAATAGATTGTAACTTACCTTGCAGAGGTGACCGTATCTCTGGAGTTGGAAGAAAACTAGGAAAGCGCCACTGTAGAGGAAGATCATGTTTCTTTTCCACATTCTGGGGTAGTGGTGAGCTTCAAGATCTACTGCCTTGGGTACGGGGAGGATGGTTGCACCTGCCATTTCACTTCAAATATTTTATTAAAACTTATTATATTATTTCCACTCATACCTTTCTAATTAT
>JAJKFJ010022840.1:0-33746 GCA_027382625.1 Tetmemena sp. SeJ-2015
GCCAAAAATAAAGATCGGGAGCAGGTTGAAATGAGGAGCTGGGTCCTCTGGCCCAACAGATGAAAAAAGGCCCTTTAAAAACCCCTTTTTCCCCAGTAAGAAAAAGTGACTTAGTCTTAAAGTTAACTTAAATCTTTTCCAAAATTTTCACTCTACCTTATCTCCCCACATAACTTTGTCTTCTTTTTTCCCACTCCTTCAACTACTCATATTAAACCCTCTGTTCATAGCAAAATATGCACAAGTGAAGAGCAGCAGTTTTCTTATAGTGTCCCTTTAAAACTAATTCCCAGCAAAAAAACTAAATGCTTTAAAACTCTGGCGAGTTAAACATTAAAAACAGGAGTGAGGTTCAACTCAGCTATGCCTTCTTCGCTTCCCCTTTGTCTTGTTTTTCGCTGAGGTTGAAAACGAGTAGAACGATCCACGTCTGGATCTTCTCTCTGGCTTTTTAAAGGGAACGCAAATACTGCTCTCGTTGATGAGCGAGGATGAAGGAATAAGTTCTAAGCCTGGTCTTCGCTGATTCCTGCAAAAAACGCACTTTAGTTATATTTTTTTCACTTTAAATTTTATGTTATCTGCTTCTTGTAAATCTTCTTATAAAAGGTGTTGTGTGTGACAACCGTTCAGACATCAAATTTTTAGCTATCCTCTCACACCTGGAGCTAGTCGTAAATATATTTAGATTATTATAAAAAATGGCTTAGTGAAGTTAAAGCGTTCACTCGATTCACAGTTTTTTTTACGTTATGCATTTAACGAAAGATTTTGCTACAGTCTACGGAGAGATTGAGATAAGGAATATTATGGAAGTCTTCGCGCGCTATTTCCAAAAAAGAAGTGCGTTTTAGTGGGAAGAGTTTGGGGATAAATCAAATATTGTGTGCACATTTTGAAATTAGAAGGCGATGAGGAGCAGCGCAACTCCAAAATTTCTAATTGAAAGTAACTTTCAATGCGAAGTATAGTGCGCGCTGGCACTCTAAAACTTTTTTTGGATGGAGTTGATGTGAGAACTGGCTATTACATTTAAAAGTGAACACCCATACTTAGAGTCAAAATGAAACTGGTTTGGATATCTGTAGTTATTTTTGAGTAAAATTTGCGTTTGACTCCATGTTAAGATTAATAAAGAAATTAATTATAACAACTTATTTTCACTTTTTATTATTATGGGGGTTTTGAATTCTCAAGCCCTTTCAGTGATTTACATGGTCCCTCTCAATATATTTATTCCCAAATTCTGCTACTAATTTCGCTCTCAAACTAAAGTTGCAATGCCCTTTGAGTATACTAAGGGGTATGGGATTTGGAGGGGCTACTAATTTTCTACATAGAGAAAAATAATAGCCTGTCACTATGGTTCACTAAAATTTGGGTTTAACTTAAAGCACTATATTTATTATTGTTTTTGTGCCCAAAATGGCTCACTATTCTTATTTATTGTCTTGCTGTGAGCTCCCTTTTGGAAGTATTTCGTCTCGCAGTCGTCAAAATTAAAAAAAGGGAGGTAGTTAATGTTTCACTCAAGAGAGTATAGTCATCTTAATAAAGAATAATCTTTGATGGTAGGGTATATTTAGTACGCGTTCACTAAACTTGCACTGGGAAGTCACCTTAATTTGAAGAATATAAACTTTGACGATGGATAAAATTCAATATCTTCTCTTCTATCGATATTCATAGCTGTTAGTTGTTGGTGCTACACTTTCTATATTGGCTACAAAGCTGTTACCTTTTTTATTCACTTACAAAAATTAAGAGATAAGTATCCTAATAGTATAAGATCGACATTTATTAGGATTTGTGTCATTATTTAATTAGAATAATTTCCGCCGAAGTGACATGAATCCACAATTAATCAACTTTTTCCAAAAAGAGAAAAATTTTGAGGCCTTCATTCTTAACTATGCTACCTTTCTCGCACCTCCTGCACCTCGAGGGTATTCTCCCTACATTGACTTGATTTCTTTTCTGTAGAGACGACTCCCAAAGCACAAAACGAAGGCAATAGTAAAAAGCGTAAAGAATTGATTCAGTGTTGTGGTGAGAAGAGCAAAAGGATGAAGTAGCCCCTACTATCCACAGTCATTTAGTGACATATTACATTGGTCAAGTAATTAAATTTAATAGTTCAACTAGCCTAGAGTCGCTGGCACTTTCTTCATCATCTCTACTGCATCCAGCTTCTTTGAACCTATGGCTTCATGAGATTTACCTTCGCAATGAAGTGAACTATCGTTCCACTAGCTATTCCTATAGTCGTAAAGAAGAAAAGTAACAAGTGGCTCAACGAAAGCAGCAGGAATACTGATAGCGCCTCAATCACTGGATCATTGAGGGTTGCTACTTTGTCTATATGAGATAATACGACATTAAACACATGGCAGTCTCTGAAACATTGCTGCTTAGAAAACTAATGAAAGTACTAATACCAAGCACGCAGGGGCAATTCTCTACGGTCATTGCATAGGCACGATCAGCGAGGCGGGTTTGCTCCTCCACATAAAGATCATCACTTCCAGCAACAATCTCCCTAACATCATCGCCTGTGAGTTTTTGTTTCAGCTGACAACTGCCAATATCATTCTCATGGATAACTTGTCGATTCACAAGAGCCTGAAGTTAATAAATGAGATCGCAAGCAGCTGCTCTTTTTAATTCTTCCATCCGTACTTATGTACTATCATCCCTATCGAACGCATCTGGGCATTACTGAAACAAGAATAGCACAGTCTCACCATCACTCAGCACATTCTATCAAACGCAGAAACCCCTCCAGAGCACATATTAAATTAATTTATTTATAGGCTTCTATTTAAAATGTACTATTTCCTTAATTGAATTTGATCTAGTACTATAAGTTTTCTGATGAAGAGAGAAGAGACAAAGTTTACTTTGAGGGGAACATTTTGTTTTCAGATTATTCATTGGACACATTTGGTTATCCTGCTACTCTAATATATCCTGCTCTATATTTATTGAAGCTTCTTTTAGTTGTATGTCTAGTGGTGAGTGGAAATACCCAGCATTAATTATAAGGAATAATGGTTGTGAATCTTTTGTCACTCACAGCAACTCTAATTCTAAGACCATACTCTTCAATACTATTGAACTTGCAATAGCTTTTCAACGACTGCTGCTTGCTTTTGGTTTACTTGCAAGCTCATTAATTCATTCCCATGTCAACAATAGATACTAACTCACAATTATTTTAATATTAATAAGTTTTTAGACAAATTAGAAAAAGTATTCTTCATCCAAGAAATAGAAAATTTTTCGAATAAAGAAAATTAAAATTTTTTTTTAAATTAAAGAAAAAAGTTTAGAATTTAAAAAAAAAGAAAATTTAAAATTTTAAATTTTAAATTAAAATTTAAAAAAATTTTTAAAAATTCAGTGGAAGTTTTGAAAGTGTCTCCAATTTATAAAATTTATTTTTTCATTCGATTCAGCAAAAAAAAATTTTTAAAACTTTTAATTTTTAAACTTTTGTGTGGGAGTCCCCCAAAAAGGGGGTTTAAAATTACCCAACACAATATAAAAGGAAAAGGGAAAAGGAGAGGAAAAAATAGTGATGCACCCATGTTACTGCTGGAGGTGCTACGAAGATGATTATAAAAAGAAACTCTTTTTAAAATTTTTGATTCTCTATCGAACAAGCTGCAGATCAGGGGGGGGAATTGCGTTTCAACTGAACGAATTTGGGAACACCCCTTTTTATTATTTTAACCAATCTCCGATTTTAATTAAAATTCTTACTATAATGATAATCTTTATAACAATTTTCTATCCTTAAATCATTTTATTTTTGCGTAATTTATTTGAAATATTTTAATCAGAAATGGCAGACTAAATGGTAGTTGTAATATTCCTCGTGACTGGAATAAACTCCCTGTTTGTGATTTTTTAGAAGTTGACTCAAATAGGAAAATGTAAGTCAGCTGCTCGAAAGAAAGAAATACAAGAAGATTTTGATTAAATAAAGTTAAAGCCAATCCCATCATTCTCGAAATATATTTTGACTTTTAATTATTTTTTAACATAAAACTAAAATTAATTTTTAATTTGGTATAATTCTTATTAATTTTACTTAAAAAAAGATTTACCCTAATTAAAATTATATATTATTTTTTTATCAAAGCAAGGTAAAAAGAAGAAAACATCTCTTCCCAAAGAATATTATTTAATTCAATAATCAGATTTGAAGCCACTAGAATAAGGCTAGGAAACTATTATTTTTATTAGATAAATAACGAAGAAGAAGCCAGATTAAAAATCTAAATAGCAATAATTGGAGAGTGAAACCCCGCCAAAAGAAGTATAATAAAAAGATAATCTAGATATAAGCTAAAAGTAAACTTAAAAGGAGTCGAATGATGTTAAATAAAGAGTAGATTAATCCTAAAGTAGGTCAAGTGAGAGTATTGTATTTATTCTTTTAAGCCTTAGCTCATATGATAGTGGGGAAGAAGAGTCAAGCGATTACTCTGACTCACGCAACAGCTCTTACGGCTCAGAATCAGAGGATAGTTATTTCTCATAAAGTTAATAATCTCTCAGCAAAGATCAGAGCTAGATTAAGAGAGACAAAAATAGAAAGTATAATTGACCTTATTCAAAACTAGTTAATTATATTGATGATGTAGTTAATTTTAAATTTTTGTTTAAAAATATTAAATTCCCTTTTTAATTTTAAAACAAAAAAATTTAAATATTTTATTTAAATTTTTTATGATAGTTTAAAAAATTTTTTAAAAAAAAAATAAACCTTTTTTAAAAAAAATCAATTTAAAAAAAATTAAAATTTTTTTAATTTCCGATTTTTAAAAATTAAATAAAATCTAAAATTTTTAAATTAAAAATTAAAATTGCTTTTTATTTCCTTTAATTTCCAAAATTTTAAAACTTTTTAACTCCCTTAAAATTAAATTAAAATTTTAATCTCAAAATTAAATTAATAGATCAGACCAGAAGAGATTAATTATTATGGTCAGATTTCAATTGTATCCTGTAAATATAATATTTGAATAAAATAATAAGTTGGTGAGCAAATACAGTGACAGTTAAAGTCTAAGATTTTTTTTATCATAAATAGATTAATAAAATTTCAAATAATTATTATCAATATATAAAAATATTGCCATATTACCATTTTCTTTTTGGAGATTCTATGAGCTCTTATTCTCTATATTCATTATCCTATTTATCCATGATACCGTCTCTTATAACTTTGATTTTAAGTTTCCATAAAAAAGTAGCAACAATATCAAACTCAAAGATATCCACTCAATCGAATTTCATTTAAAAATTATTTAACTATTCTAAGTTTTTAAAGGCCTTCCTAATGGCAATTTTTATCTTCAGTGATCCTATGAATTCTCCATTTTAATGATAATCTTTGATTTCCGGAAAAACTATTACAAGAGCTTAAATTTAAGCTCCAAAAACGCCTCGATCCTTTTGGCATGGATGTTAGAAATCTGTTTGCTTTTAAGTCTTGCTAAACTTTAAGGAAATAAATAAATTTTTATTTGTAAGCACCGACTCCAACTGCTTCATGGATATTTAGCGCTAACACTACCTCAACTTACACGAACAATATCTACAATACTGGTAACCCTCCTTTCTACATAGGTAAGATATTAATCTCATCATTCTTACTTGAATTAAACATATCCAATTTATTAAAAGAAGAGGATATAATTAGATGACCTACATAAATACAAATACAATAAATTAAAATAAGTGACACTAAGTGAGTATCAAAATTTTTATTTTAGTGCTTATTATCAAACTGGGCAGACTCTTTTTAAAAATTAATTGTATTCATTTATTTTTATTAAACCTTAAAGAAACAGTACTCCTTCCTTTTAATGCAGAAATGCACTCTTTTACTTTGGAAAAATTTTCCTACAAACAAATCAGAATGTTTGTTTGATCTTTGAAAGGTATTTTTCATTTTTATGACAAATACTTATTATCTTTAAATTTAATATCCAATAAAAAGATTTTTAAATCATTTTTAATTAATGCATTATTTGCTATATCACCTAATTGAAATATATTGTAGTTTATAATTTAATTGACATAAGTCGGGACTGCAACACTGTGGCAGCAAAATTCACACATTTAACATCTAATCTGCAATTTTTTCAACAACTTATTAACAATTAATATGAGTTTCTTATTAAACTATTTTTCTTTAAGCTTTACTCAGCAGCAAGATATATCGCAAGCACTTTTTATGTACTTCAAATTAATTTTATCTGAAATTGTATCTCTTTTATCTCTAAACTGAGCGCTTCAATAATAAAGTTGCAAGGATAAAAAGTTATTAAAATGTCATGCTATATCGAATAGAATAATTATTATTTAAATTGCACACATCACTCTTTAAATCCATTTTATTTCAGTATATATCTATTTATCAAATTCTCGACGATGGGCTTTCGCGGTGAAGTGGCACAACTGATCAAGGAGTTACGCCTGCGAATTACTTTAAATCGATTAAGTATTATATGCCCGTTACCCTTAAATTATCAAATTCTCCGCAAAAGTAAAAATAATTAAATTAATGAATGGATGACTTTATAGATGACAATGAGTCCAATCTAGGAACATCAGATGCCCGATATGTCACTAATGGAATGTATTTCGAAGGCTAGAACATATAGCTTTATTTTTTCATAGATGAGAAAAATATTGCAGATAGAAAAAATTTAAATTATCTGCTTAAATTATGCAAAAGTACAAAAAGTTTATGATAATTTAAAATTATATTCTGCTTTGATCGACTTAAAAATTTGATGGAAATCCTGAATAGATTAAGCCTCGGCTACTTCTAGGATTTCCGGCGTCCTCCTGGAACCATCTTTTCAATTTCATTTTGGAACTGAGAAAATTGGAAACTCAATGTTTTGAGAATAAAACCTATATTCTAATTTGCCCCATTATGAGGATGTCTACAGTCTTTATTCTTGAAATTGTGGCTTACAATTTTTGGGGTTCCAAAAGGTGCTAATAGCCTTATTTCTATGTTGTGCTTCAAGTTTTTCCGATATAATTTTTAGGAAAGATTCCAAAACAATAAGGATCGCAAGCACCAGTTTAAAATTAAATCCAATTGTAAACTTAAATAATTCGTTTACAATATTTTTTTATTAAATATAGTATTATATAAATTAAAATGTTATAAACTAAATAAATTACTTTGGCTTGTACTCATGCCCCAGCTAGTACTACTATAGGTAAGTTCTAATTTTAATTTTTAAATTCAAGATTTATTTGGTTTTTACTCTTAAATATTGAAAAACTGTGATCTTATAAGAATCTTATATAAATTGAAATTTAATTTTTAGGATGTGAAGGAACTTTCTCAGTGGATTTTTGGGTCTATGTTAATGTATTAAACTAACAAAGCCTCTTCGTTTGCAGATTCTAAATCTTTTGAATTTATTTTTTGAGATACGTCGTAAGAAACTTAAAATTTTATATTCTTTAGAAAACAGGCACTTATGTATTGTCTTTTAATTACTTATAAATTAAAATTATATATTAAATGTTTTAAATGAGAGATTTTGCATTGGATTCGATAACAATAAATGCTATAGCTTATAGTTCATGATCAATTGTAATGAGGGGTTAATCATGTATAATTAATTACTTATCCTGAAGACACTAATTATGGAGTTTCAAGAAGCTATACCATCGCGAAGGTTCAAGTTCACAGATTTCGAACCTCTTCAGACATCTTGACTAGCCACCCTACTCCATTCAAGATATTGACCTTAGACCTTTCATGGAGAGTAGGTTTCCTGAATTGAAACTCTGAGCAATTGCAAGAGAAGGCACTTCAAGTAGTGAGTTCGACATTCTATATTCAGACACTACACCAGAGCTCAAGTACCCAGAAGTGGAGCGCAATCTTGCAATTAGAGAAGTCATGAACAACATAAATGTTCAGCTGTGTTGCAACAACTACTTCATCGTCAGATTGAACTGGGAAATGCTCCTCCTGACTTATATTACAAAGGAGAGGGACAAATATTGCTCTTCTTTTTCTAAATAGTTGGCTATGAACGTATCATTGTATTAAATTATTCACTTTCACAACTAAATTAGATCATGAACTATTAGTATTAAAAATGAATCAGATGTTTATCTATAGTAATAAAAGTGGTTGTAACAATTAAGTAGTTGATATTTTAAAGCGCATTTCTATCAACAACGCTTATTATATTTAATAGAATAATTATTGAATGTAAGCATTAATCATCTGTAGCTAGATATAATTATTAAGGATTAGCATTCGAGATATTTACCTTTATTTAAATATGTGAAGATTATATTTTTAAATAAAGCTTTTCAAATTAAAATTATAAGGAAGATGCAAAATTATAATAATTTCCTAATAAATTGATTGGTTTAACTAGTTTTAAATTTTTTGAGATAATTCAAAATAACTAAAAACCTATAATAATTTATAACTTAATACAATTTTAAATAAAAGATGACTAAATAATATATTATATGAAAATTAAAAAGCTCCAACAATAATAATAAGAAAGCAAAAATAGGTTGTGTATAATTAATTTCTTTATTAATACTTATTATCATGCTAAATTTTAACCTAAACAGGCAATCTAAAGTTTTCTCAAAAGGTGACCTTGACGTCTGTCTCATATTCTCTGAATTTTATACCTGCTTCCTCTATCTCAGATAACTGAGTGTTAGGTTTCATAGGTTGCTTGATTATTACTCTCTAACTTTTTCAAAGCTTCTGATACCTTGTCTATCTTACAATGTCTTGTTGCGAATTATATTGCATCATCTTCACTTTCACACTAGTAGTATTCCTCTGGTTTCATATCGCATTCAAGTATGATTGCAACTATAGACCAAATGTCCCACTGCACTGAACCGTTGAGCCAAGTCTGTCTCTATGGGAAGTAGAGTTCCTTGCACCGATGCTTCCTCAATGTTTTCTCTTCTTACAACTCTGTTGAAGTCTATGGCAGTTGCTCTGACTGGTTCAAAGTTTATCATGATGTTCTCGAGTTCAGTGAGAATAGCAGTAAGCTAATACTTGTTGCGACTCGTGCTGAGAAATTCTCTTAGTGTGATCTCCCATTTAAGAAGGTGAATGGCGATGTAATCATGATCGATAAGAACACCAGCAAGATGAAGAACGTACTTCAAGTTTTTGTCCCTCGCTTCTCTCAACACTGTCAGTTCGTTCGCGAACTCAAGACCTCTCTCTTCCTTCTTTACAAGGTATTCGTAAGGGAAGATCTTGTAAGCATACTCTTCTTGTATGATGGTGTCTCGGCTTCTGATTCATAAACTCAATCTTCCTCTTCTTCTCCTCTTGCTTCCTCTTTTTTAAATGTAGTTATTTTTTAAAAAATAAATCTGCGTTTGACTCGCATGATATTAAGAATTAACAAAGAAACCAAATAAACCACTTATTCTTATTTTTTATTTAATTTTGGGTTTTTTGAATGGCAGAATGCTTGTCAGATTGAATTATAATGACTATTTTGATTATAACAACATATACTTTGCCTATATAAATAAAACATTATTATATGAGCGGATGCTATTTCGATAGTAATCTATATTCCTTTTAATAATAATATAGAAGGTTGGAACCACGTGACAGTTACTTTTTACCCCCTGTATCTCACTACTACTTTAAATTGTTGGATTCAGACTGATTCTGGCCTTTCAACTTCAGACAACTAAAATATAATTGAATCATTTAATTTTTTGACTATTTTTGGATCTTTAATCTTAATGATGACCCAAATAATGGTGGCTACTTTTTAACAACTAAAATTTTGTGTATACTTGTGCTTAGGAGCAACTATTGTTTATAGCTACAGTTATATTTTTAGTGATTATGCTAGCGGCTTCAGCAACCCTCTAACGGGTATGATCAATCGTATTTCCTACTACTATGGAACCAGAATTTCTGCTTCTCAAATATCCACTTTGTACTCTTAATTATTTTGTATAAACTTAAAAGATCATTTTCTTAAATTTAATAAATAACTATAAAGTTAAATTATAATACTCAACTAAACTAATATGTCGTCTATTTATATTTTAAATTAATCTCTAAGATTTAATTGTGATGTTTGGTGCAAAATTTGCCCTGATATCGGAGCATCCCCTAATAAATGCCTTCAGTAAATTTTAATTATTCATTGTTTGTTTTAAAATATACTTAAATTTTGAAAGATTATTCATTCTTAAAATGCTTTATATAACTTAAAATATATTTTTTTTTAGCTAAGATGAATAGCTTATTTGAAATTCTCTGACATAAATAAATTTGATTTTAATTTTTATTAAACTGCGATGTCAGGCTACCTAGCAAGCTATAATTTCATCTAGCCGAACTATCCTGTAGACTAAATATAGCGAGATGACAGTAGTCATCAATTCAATTTGGATGTCAATAGTAATTTTGGGAGGACTCCTGCATACGCTCACATGACTGGACTCTGGTTTGATATAACGTTTGCCTCCACAAATTAGTACTCAATAATAAAATGATGTTAGTATTTTGTTGCAATAAAATCTTCTATTGTATTTTACAATTTATTAATCCTAGATTTTAGAATTAAATTTATACATAGAATCGATAACTAGCACAAAACTTTAAAGCGGCGTGGAATCTTTCACAATAGAAACATGGATAAGACCCATTTCAACAGTAATAGGTGCTACTTTATTTGAGAAATACTCGACTCCAGGCAACGATTATTTATACTTTGGATTTCAAAGTAATGTTCTTCTGGCCTTTTCACTTCAAGGAACCACGGTCACTTATAATACTGGCGGAGTACCCCTCAATTATTTTAAAAGGGAATTTATAAAAGCATTTTAATTTTCTCAATTTTATTTCTATTTTGAAGTAAGTAATAGTGGCACTTTATAGCTGTATCTGTGGTAAAAATTAGTAGTAGTCAGTCTAGGATATGCTTTAAGTATGACTCAAATAGTTAATCATGCTCTGCAATGAATCAAATTTTCTCTGAAAGCGGTTCAGCCATCACTAGAATTTATTTATTATTGGCAATGGTTTCGCTGGGTATATGAAAGAACTCAAGGTTTATGATTACGCAAAAGAGAACTTAGACTTGGCCAAGATGGTGCAAACAACGGGCTGCCTCACTAACTCGAATGGCAATACATGTAATCGATGCCCTTTTGCGTCAGGAGTTTGTATTAACGATTGCTCTGGCAATCAGTATATGAATATAGCTGAGAATTAAAATTGAAATACAGAGGAAGCCTAAACAATGTAAAATCTATTTGACATGCAGTTTGTTCTATAAGCCTATTCAAAATAAACATTAGTTCTTCTTTCATTATCTTCTTAGCACATATTAACATCGAGTTATGATGTATAAGACTATTTAAATCAAATATAATATTATACTAAAAATTGTTATATCGAGTTATGATGTATGAGACTATTTTTATCAAATATAATATTGTACTAAAAATTGGTCCTTATAAATATAAACTAAGCTAATCCCAAAAAAAGTTGATAGGATAAATGATTCTTAAAACTTAATAGAGAATCAATTGTACATATTTTATTAATTTGAATTGAAAATACTTAAACTGCCGTTCTTTTAAAATATTTTAACTTAATTATATTTCATTTAATTACTCCGCTATAGTACTTTTGGAGGATGCACATCTTGCTATGCGAGCTGTAGGTCTTGTTGGGATGCCTATGCCAACACATGCTATTCTTGTCCGAACATTCCAACTGCAACCACTTGGACTTATAACTATGTCGACACATGCATCACTAGCTGCGGCGATGGATACAGAGATGATTACGAGGAGTGTGATGATGGTAACGTAGCGAATGGAGACGGGTGCTCCTCTACCTGTAATATTGAAGATATTTTTAGATGGATATGCCTGTGCAGGAGGGTCATTTACATAAAAAGATACGTGCTACTCATTGTGCGGAAGCGGTATCCCCCCTTCTGGAGGATGTGATGATGGAAATTTCTAAAGTGGTGATGGCTGCAATTCAGTTTGCAAAGTAGAAACTGGTTGGCAATGTTCAGGGACTCCCTCTAAATGTTCTATAATTTGTGGAGATAAAAAGAGAGTTGGGAGTGAGGAGTATTTTTATTTTGTGCGACGATGGAAATATATCGAACAACGATGGTTGTTCTGCAGCATGCAAAATAGAAGCAGGCTATAACTGCACAGGAGGAAGCACTTTGACCAAAGATAAATGCATTGAGATATGCGGCGATGAATATTTTTTTCATGGAAAAGATTTTGGAAGCTACAGTTGTGATGATGGAAATTCTATAAACTTCGATGGCTGCGATTAAAATTGTAAGTAAGAAGTGGGCTGGATTTGCACTGGAGGCACTTCAACTTAAAAGGACACGTGTACCGAAATATGTGGGGATGGGCGTAACTTCAAATCCTTTGCGAATGAGTGCGATGACGGAAATACCGTAAGTGGAGATGAGTGTTCATCTACTTGCAAGGTTGAAACTGGATTTACTTGTTCTGCAGGAAGCAGTTATACCAAAGATAAATGCACCGAGATTTGTGGAGATGGTTTGAAAATGGGCTAGTTTAAATTTTAATTAATTATCAATTTAAAGCTACAATTAGTGTGATGATGGAAATACAGTCGATGGAGATGGCTGCCATTCAGACTGTACAGTCGAGATTGGATATTTATGCAGTGGAGGTAGTTCTACAACTGCCGATACATGTACTGAGAAATGTGGAGATGGAAAGAGCTTTGGAACTTATGCATGTGATGATGGAAACTTAATAAACGGAGATGGGTGCTCAAGTACTTGCACTGTTGAAAATTTTTACACCTGCACAAAAGGAGATGCGTTCGTATCTAGTGTTTGTACAAAAGTATGCGATGGCGTTAGAGATCCCTTCGATATGTGTGACGATGGAAACTTGATAAATGGCGATGGTTGCGATTACTGTTGTCACAGAGAAATAGGGTTTTCATGTTTAGGTGGCTCCCTATCATCTTCTGACACATGCTCAGAAACTTGTGGAGACGGAAGAAAACTCAATTTATTACCTTGTGATGATGGAAACACATTAAGTGGAGATGGATGCTCTTCTACATGCTAATTAGAAAACGGATTTCAATGCCAGGGTGGACAAATCTTTTAGAAAGATAAGTGTTCTGAAATATGTGGAGATGGTCAGAGCTTATAATATATAATTTTAACAACGGATAGTATTAATGTGATGATGGCAACTAATTATCTGGAGACTTTAGCATTATAATTATTCACATCGCTTGAACAATATTAAAATAAGATTTTTAAAATTCTAAGTATCTGATTGTTTTATTCTATATTATTTGTTTAAGACGGCTGCTCATCAACTTGCTTCATTGAAGATGGATTTACATGCACTCTTGGTAGTTCTACAAAAGCGTCAGTATGCAAGGAGATTTGTGGTGATAGAAAGAATATGAAGAGTTCTGCAAACTCTTGTGACGATGGGAACACAGTCTCAAAAGATGGTTGCTCAAGCAAGTGTGTGGTTGAAACTGGCTTCACTTGCTCTCAAGGATCTTACCTGACCCCAGACGTTTGTGTGGAAACGTGTGGAGACGGGCTTAATATGGGTTACAACAAATGCGATGACGGAAATCTTAATGATGGGGATGGCTGCTCCTAAAACTGCGCTATTGCTAAAAATCACTTTAAACTAAACCTTTTAATGAAAAGTTATAATTCAAATTTTATAAAACTTTTGTATCCTAATAAATATTAATTTAGAATTATTGAAAAAGGATTTGCATGTTTCGGAGGTAGTCAATTAATATATGAATTAATTTAAAAAGTGTAAATTTTTTTCTTTCATTTTTTTCTCCTTTTTATAAATTAGTAAAGTAATTTTGCAAAATAATTTAATTAGTCCAACTTAAGTTGACTCATGCTACTCCTTGCAGGCTCCTCTGATATCTAGTGGAATAAATTTATATTCTAAATTCTTAAAGATAAATAAGTGAAGATATATATGACTAAATAAAACTTATATTGAATTGATATTGCTCTTCATTTACTAAATCATATTTCATTAAACGGCATTAATAAATTTAAAATAAAAAATAGAAAAATTTTTTTATGTGGAGCAATAAACAGAGCCAACACCTAGATCACAGTAACCTTCAATGACACAGTGTTTCTCTCAATGGGCTTTAACACTTCGAATACTTAGCAATGGTCGGTTGAAATTCATGGTCCACTAGGAATGACTGGATACACTTACCGCTGGAATGTTTATAAATTAATTTATAAGTTACAAGGCAGGGTGTTTACAAAAATCAAATGCTTGGTGGAACTCAGATAATTATCATTGACTTCATGTGCGATAACCAATTATTTGGAGGAGGCATAGAGAGAATAGTTGTCAACTTCAATGATAGAACAACTGTCAGATAATTTTTTAAGAAGTGCTTACTCTGGTGCTAATATGATCAACTCCTCTTTGATAAACTTTAAGAGAATAAAGTTCTTTGAAGTAACTAAACTGTGAATGATTTAACTTTAGTTTAGTATTTCCGAATGGCTAAGACGATAGGACATCTCTAGCTGTCTCAAAAGCTCTTCATAAATTATTTTAAATTTGTTTCCAGCAATTATAGAGTCTTTGACTGAAGCTCTGATCTTGACATCTGTGGGAATAGGAGTAATTGGGTCACTGCTTGGTTACAGTATGCAGGATGTGTGGATAATGTGTCAAGCTTTGCAGCAGATTTACATGGTCCCTCTCAACTACTTGTTCATTCCAACTTCTGCTACAAATTTCGCACTCAATCTAAAATATGCGATGCCTTCTAGCACTTCTATTGGGTATCTGGGATTAGGAGGGGCTACTAATTTCACTGACATTGAGAAAACCAACTCGCCTGCTCACTTTGGGTTCACGAAAATGGGATTTAACTCCAATGCACTATAAATTAACTATTGTTTACTTGCCAAGATGTGCTTACGATCCTTATTTATTGTCTTGCTGTGAGCTCCCTTTTGGAAGTATTTCGGCTTGCAGTCGTCAAAATTAAAAAAAGGGAGATAGTTAATGTTTCACTCAAGAGAGTATAGTCATCTTAATATGTTTAAAATTTAAACGAAAATTGTTGGCCTTTAAATTTTTAAGTAGGTATACCAATATAAGGCTTGTCCGATAGTTTATTAAATTATTATAACTTTAGTTTCTTCTACTGTTCGGGGGGGGGGACGGAAGTGCACACCCCCTAAACATGAACAAAATGCCCATAAAAGTGCCCATATTGTGTCAAAATCAGCTAAAAATGCCAAAAAATTAAGTAATTCTGGCTTTTAAAATTTCCAAGAGGGTCATTTTTACGAATTTCACTTTTTTATGGTATGATCTATTAATATTATTTATTGAATTTAATATTGATAACTGATTGATGTTATGATTATGTTTTATTCCCATAAATAACTAAGTATCATTTCATTACTTTATATTAAGTTATTTTTAAAGAGGTTATCTGCTATATAGTAACTCCCTTTAATAGCTGGATTATTTGAGAACTTATTTGGGCTATGAATTGTTATGATTATTCTTAAAAATTGTACATATGATTGGAAGATCCTCTTAATTACGTAATAGATTTTATCAGTGAGTTTACAGCAGTAATTTTATGTAATTGCAGATATAGAGATATTGGCTATTTTATTTAAACTTGTCAGATTCTTCTCTAAATAACATTCAAGTTAAGATTGCAAGAATTTTGATAAAACAGCCAAATCGCATTTAAAAAACTGAAGGGCGAATCATAATTAATATGTATATTAACTCTAGTATCTTCATAAGACTTTATATTCATGAGTAAAACAGAGCTCGGAAATAATTTAAGTTTATTTCATAAAATTTCAAATCATAAATTTTGACCCTCATTGAAATTTTTAAAGCTAAAAATTCTTAATTTTTTGGCATTTTTAGACGATTTTGGCCTAAATGGAAGTTTTTTTCATAAATTTTGATCATAAAAAATGGGGGGTGTGCACTTCCGTCCCCCCCCCCTACTGCTCTTATGATAGGAGATGACTATGAAGAGATTTTGATATCACATTCTTCGAACAAACAAATTAACTATTGAGAAAATCAGCGAATTAGTCATTGAATACTAAACTACATTAGAAAACAGCCAATAATTTGATATTTACCAAATCGGGGTTTTATACCCCCACTTTACAATAATTACTTTAAATTTTCATACATTGAGTGCCACAAATATATCTAGATGCTCCCTTACACCGCTACCTTCTTCAAGTGCAACTTGTTTTCTCGTCATGTTGGTAGCCTTATTTTGTTTATCCCTCTGCCTCCTTGCTTGCAATATCTCGGAATAGTTTATTTATGTCCTTCTTATAAGCGTCCTGCACTACTTGCAACTCCCACTTGTTTTGTATGATATCTCATAAGAGGAATGCATTTCTTTGCAGATACGCGCCTTCCACTTTACACTAATACTTTCCCAATTCGCACCATCTGCTTCTCGAATGAGCACCTGTGATCATCTCTCTTTGGGTAATCTAAATGACACGGAGCATCACATTTGCAAAGCCAGAAGCTATTCTTCGTTTCACATTGCCAAGAGGAGAGTCGCTTAATCAGTTGAAGTGCCTGAAGTGGCAGCTGCCAATTACCCACATTCTGAAGGACATGAAAGTTTTAAGTCCCACAGATCTAAGGACTCACTTCTGCTTATAGACAGTTTAGTATATGCTTTTCAAGGATTCGCTTTGGATTACGAGGACTTAGGTCCATCAGTCACTCTGATAAAAGAAGACCTCTTCAACAAAAAAGCTTCAAAGCACTTCTGATGTCATGGAATCGTAGATTTGAAGTGGTAGTCGACAAAGATTTTGTGTTCTCCTACTCATAATGAATTGCACCTCCCATTTTTTTTAACTATCGACTGAAACCCCAAATTTTAATTAATGAGATATTAAATTATCTTCTGTTATCTAATTTATTTTGTATATATTGATTAACTCTCTGATTTTCTCAATAATAGGAAGCGATCGAAATGAATTGCGTAAGTGGTGTAAACTAAATACAAGCTCAAAAATATTTCGCTGAGTCGCTGTGGGGTGGCTATAGTAGTAGTAGTAGTAGTAGTAGTAGTAGTAGTAGTAGTAGTAGTAGTATAGTAGTAGTAGTAGTAGTAGTAGTAGTAGTAGTAGTAGTAGTAGTAGTAGTAGTAGTAGTAGTAGTAGTAGTGTATAGGTACCCTGCACCCGGTCAGCGAAATGTAATCTGAACCCCAGCCACCGACCCCCTCCGGATTAGATTAATTACTAACCGCCACTCTTCTTAAATATTAAACAACCACTTTCAATTAAAAGATGCTGCCAACCGCCAAGCCACCTTAGCTGCTCCGACCACACTCTTACTGCCTGCCACCGTTGAAGCAGTCCACCCTCCATCAGCTCCGCCATGATTTCTCGCATCAGAAGGTCTGCTAATCCGAATAGTCGACTCAGCCGCCAAGTGGGACTCTTGATTCCATAAGCACGATTGGCAGAGATGATAAGATCCAATACACTGACTTTAAATCAGATTAGCCAAGCCTTGCTCTGGGACGCAGTGCCGGAGCTGCAGGTCAACCGTATCACTCCACCCTCAACTTAGACGACTCGAACCTATTCTGCAAGCACGAGATCATCATTCATGGAACAACGCATGAGCAAAGGCAGCGGCTAAATAAAATCCCCGAGCTTCCAATACTCTTGGCTGGGAAAGAGCTGTGCCTCCTTCTGAAAACACGGTGCCTCAGTTCAGATCAAAGATTAAAGAAGCGCAGCAAGCACTACAAGCCGTCGAGGCTGAGTTCGTAGATTCAATGAAGCAAGCTGTCAGACGAGACCCAACTACAACCCTGCCTCAGTCGATTCAGGGGGCGAAGCCGATAAGACAGAATCTGAAGAAATCGTTCAAGTTGATGGTAAGTAAATCACACTGTTCAGCCCCTCCCCTTCACTTAGCACTAGAAGCCTTCGAGAAAGAGCTGAATGCGATCAACAAGATGATCAGCAACAAGCGGAACTACTTGCTACGAATGATAGCCGAGTGGCTCAGAGCTTTTCTTTGAAGGGATTTTTGCTGGCATGCATCTTTCAAGAGTATCTATCAAACAGCGGAAGGGCACGATTTAGAAACGGAAGAGGAAATACTAAACAGAGCCCTCGAATCTGGAACACCGCATCGAGAAAAGCAGGTAGGACCTGGGCTTGGTGAGGGGAGCCGATAAGATCCTGGGTGGATAAGAAGACCTGTCGAAATCAATCAGTAAAGCAGCCAAGGGAAAGCCTTTGCGGATTGAGTGCGTGGCCTTCAGTCTAAGTAAAATGTCGCCGCAGATTTCTAAAGTAAGGCGAAGGGAGACGAAGTATTTTTACAAGCAGGTATTCAGAAGGTAGCACCGAATATTGAATCTGGACAGAGCTGGCAACCAGACAAATCCAGGAACTTTTGCTTCAGGGTCGGTCGTGTCTTTGGAAATAAGAGTATATTATATTTGCAACTACCTAAATTAATGACAATCGCCTCCTATAAGTTAAAAAATTTCTGACTAAATTAACTCCGTACACAGACCTCATAAAAACGTTATAAGGATTAATCTTGCTTAGAATTTTATATTAATCCAATGATCATAATTTCACTCAATATCTCACAGTTCAACTGCCATGGATTTTAAATTTATTGAATTAATTATTAATTTAATTATCTTCTTATTAAATTCTCAGCCATAAAGAATAATATTTGATGGGTGGGTATATTTAGTACGCGTTCACCAAATTTGCACTCGGGAGTCACCTTAATTTGAAGAATATAAACTTTGACGACGGACAAAATTCAATATCTTCTCTTCTATCGATATTCATAGCAGTCAGTTGTTGGTGCTACACTTTCTATATTGGCTACAGAGCAGTAAAATTTTTCGATCACTTGCAAAAATTAAGAGATAAGTATCCTTTGTTGACTGATGAAGAGAGAAGAGACAAAGTTTACTTTGAAGGGAACGTTTTGTTTACAGATTATTCGCTGGACACGTTTGGTTATCCTGCAACTCTTATTTATCCTGCTCTGAATTTATTAAAACTACTATTAGTTGTATGTCTAGTGGTGAGTGGAAATACCCAGCATTAATTATAGGGAATAATGGTTGTGAATCTTTTGTCACTCACAGCAACTCTAATTCTAAGACCATACTCTTCAATACTATTGAACTTGCAATAGCTTTTCAACGACTGCTGCTTGCTTTTGGTTTATTTGCAAGCTCATTAATTCATTCCAATGTCCACGGTAGATACTAACTCATAATTATACTAATATCATTGAATATTTTTTTAATTAGAAAAAACTACTTAATCCAAGAAATAGAAATTTATCGGGACAATAAATCTTCTTTTGTCTTTTATTACAGAATTAGACAATTATAATTTTTATAATCATTTTATCTTTAAATCGTTATTTTGGAGTAAATTATTTGAAATATTTTAATCAGAAATGGCAGATTAAATGGTGGTTGTAATATTCCTCGTTACTGGAATAAACTCCCTGTTTGTGATTTTTTAGAAGTTGACTCAAATAGGAAAATGTAAATCAGCTGCTCGAAAGAAAGAAATACAAGAAGATTTTGATTAAATAAAGTTAAAGCCAACCCCATCATTCTCGAAATATATTTTGACTTTTAATTATTTTTTAACATAAAACTAAAATTAATTTTTAATTTGGTATAATTCTTATTAATTTTACTTAAAAAAAGATTTACCCTAATTAAAATTATATATTATTTTTTTATCAAAGCAAGGTAAAAAGAAGAAAACATCTCTTCCCAAAGAATATTATTTAATTCAATAATCAGATTTGAAGCCACTAGAATAAGGCTAGGAAACTATTATTTTTATTAGATAAATAACGAAGAAGAAGCCAGATTAAAAATCTAAATAGCAATAATTGGAGAGTGAAACCCCGCCAAAAGAAGTATAATAAAAAGATAATCTAGATATAAGCTAAAAGTAAACTTAAAAGGAGTCGAATGATGTTAAATAAAGAGTAGATTAATCCTAAAGTAGGTCAAGTGAGAGTATTGTATTTATTCTTTTAAGCCTTAGCTCATATGATAGTGGGGAAGAAGAGTCAAGCGATTACTCTGACTCACGCAACAGCTCTTACGGCTCAGAATCAGAGGATAGTTATTTCTCATAAAGTTAATAATCTCTCAGCAAAGATCAGAGCTAGATTAAGAGAGACAAAAATAGAAAGTATAATTGACCTTATTCAAAACTAGTTAATTATATTGATGATGTAGTAATTTTAATTCTTAAAGCTTTACAAAATATCTATAATTCCTCTTATAATTTTAAACTATTCATATTTAAATATTGTAGTTAAATAATGACTTAGCACATTAATAATTATTGGCAAAACTAAAACTAATAATTTAAATCTTTTTTTTAAAAAGTGAGATCAGATTTAATTTTTCTTATTTAGGGTCAATATTTAAAAAAGTATTTATATCTTTTCCCAACGATTTGTTAATATGCATTTAATATTATTATTGATCTCTTAAATTATCCAAGAACCTTTAAGGCTTATTAGTAATCTTACTTTTAGCTAATTATATCAAAGTTATATCAATCGATCATAACTTATTAATAATAGATTAGGCCTGAAAAGAATTATTATAGCTATAATTCAAATAAATTTAGATGATTGAATAAAATTATTATAGTAATAAATTAATAAGGTGTTATAATTAACAATTACCATATTATATATCTCAATCTAAAAATACTACGATTTCATTATTCATTTCTCTTAAAATTTAAGCTTCCATTTATTATAACTTTGATTTTGGGTCTCTCTTTATTAGTTTGAATGGATATGACCTATCTTTAAAACATATCCTCATTCGAATTCGTTAAAACATTTAACTTTTGCAAGTTTCTAGAGGTTATTTTAATTTTAATTTTATTTAACTACGATTTTCAGTGATCATATAAATTCTCAGCATTAATGAGAATCTTTGATTTACAGATAAACTATTGCAAGTGCTTAAATATAAGCATGATCTTTTTGGCCTGGATTTTAGAACTTTCCTTGCTTTTAAATTTAGTAAACCTCTAAGAAAATAATTTAATTTTAAGCGCCCACTCCCACTGCTTCATGGATATTCAGCGCTAACACTACTTCAACTTACACAAGCAACATATTCAATTCAGGTGACCCTGCTTTCTATATAGGTAAGATATTATTATCAGAATTCATGCTCGAATAATATTATATCCTTATTATTTTAAAAAATTTAATAAAAATAGGGTATTGTATACAATAAAAAATGGAGAGTTGCAGCTTGGTGGCGATTGATGTCGCAGATTTACCTCCTGATATCTAGCTTGTTCGATAGCTTATCAAAAATGAATATGAGTTTCTTCTTGAATCATAGGCACAGCACCTCTCAGCAGTGAGATATGAAGCTCGTAAAATTCTAGAGACCAAATATCAGCTTTTTTAAACCTAGTAACGATTATAACTCTGTACTGAGCTCTCCCAGACAAAACTGCAAAGATATATAATTTTTAGAATTCAATTCTTTATCGAATGGTGTAATAATTATTTAAATTAGATGCACTTTTAATTCACATGATTTATTCCATTTTAATTTAAAATTTGAATTAATTTCATTTTCCATAAGTTCCCAGCAATATTAAAGAAAGGATAGAAATAAGAAGAAAAAGTCTTCAAAGACAAACCTGGCTTTAATTATGCAGCAAAGTTTATAATATAATGATGAATATCAAGGAAAAATTAACTTTAAGCATTTAGCATTGTTTAAATCTCCAAATTATTTGAGAAATGCCTATTTACTATAATTATATTTTTTATGAATTTTTCTCATCTAACCTTAATAGAAACAATTTTAAAGATTAGCTTTAATTTGGATAAATTATCTTTAATCAAAATTATTAAATTAGAAAGCTAAAATCTAGGACCATTGATGTGGTACCAAAGTGCGTTGGCTGGGGCATGGAGATCAGCCGGCCACTACTCAATACCTCTGCTATGTTGGGTTTATCTCTTTAAAGGCTATAGTTTAGTAATCCGTGATAAATGGTGTAGTTTATCTAATAAAAGGTAGTGGATTGTGGCGAACCCGAAAGCGCACGAGAACTGGAACTTTAACAAGAGTAAAAGGCTGCTGTAGAAATCCACAAGGGAATTCTGTGAGTTAGGTGTAAGGGTATGCAGCATAAATGCTAGCAGATGTAACCTGTGAAGGTGTGCCTTAGAAGCCTGGCCACTGGTGAGTGCACTCTCCGTGTAACTTTATTGTGATCCCCTATCACTCAAGATTCATACTGGACTTGTGAATTCGGTAGGACTTTTGCGTATTTTACCTTTTGTCAGGTCTCTCAAAAGAGGGATTCAATATTATTTTGCCGTACAGGTGTGGCCGACAGCAAAAAGCACTGAGATTGAGAGCTGAAGGTGAGAGTTAGATGTAAAGCATCACATGGGATTTTCCCGAATGAGAACGGTGCATCATCACTGATTAATTGATTTCATGAGCTTTCATTTGTTTATTTTGCGCGATTACACTTTTTATTATCGTGTTTTTTTATTCCCCAAGGGGATTCACTTTAATTCCTTAATCTTCAATTAAATTAGAATTTTAAAAAAGTTAAATAGAGTTTTCATTTTAAAGACAATTGATTATTCACAATAATTTAAAATTTCTTAAAAAATTTGAAACAATTATGGATTTATTGAATAATCACCTAATTCTATCGAATTCTTCAATAAAAATTATTAAAATAATGTATGGATGATTTTATAGATGACAATGGGTCCAATCTAGGAACATAAGATGCACGATATGTCACCAATGGAATGTATTTTGAGGGTTAGAACATATAGCTTTATTTTTTCATAATAGTATAAGAGATATTTTTAAAACAAATTTAAATTTGAAAGTAAGGAATTAAAATTATCAAAAATTAATATTCTAATATTCAGGGAGGAAGTCAAAATTAATCTAATAATTAACATGTGATAATTTGAAATATTTATTTCATTTTTCTCTTAAATAAAGGCAGATAACTAATTTTCTTAATAAATGAAACATTTTAGAGCAAATTTTAAAATTATTCATTTCAAAGAAAGCATGAGTCTTGAAACCTTCTGTGCCCATTTTACAAACTGTTTTATGATTAAATCTTTCTGAATATAATAACTTAATTCTTAATAGTTAGTATGTATTTTTAGTCCAAGGCTTTTTACCCACTATTTAGTAAGATTTTTAAACAGTGATTCCTATATTCAGTACTGAATTGAGAAAACTCGCCCATGTTCGAACTCCACTATAGTATGCCTTTTTTTTTTAAAAAAAGAGTGGCAGCTTTAAAAAGTTCTTTATAAATAATTAAAAGGACAGAATTCAGATCGAGATTTGCTGTTAAAATGCATGAGGATTAACCTTAATAAAGGGCAGAAACCAAACAACTTATTTCAAACGGAAAATGGGATTCTATAACCTGACTACTCCAGCTTTTTCGAACTATTACAAATTTGAAGATTTTTTATTTGTTAAATTTTAAATTATCAAATAGCAATTATAAATCTCAATTTAATTTAACTTGATAAAGAGTCTTTAACAGTAATCTAATTCAATTAATTGGATATTATGGACTTGATTCTTTCTCAGTTCAATTCTAGGTTAAATTTTAATTCCATCCTGAATGTTAGAATGATACTTTTAAATTTAAAATGGATTTTTAAACATTAAAAAATTAAAGCAATTTATGATAGAATCTTTACTACACTATTACAACTATAGCACCTTCCTTTAACCATCGCTTCGATAATTTTTCGGGACCCTAAAACAAAGAAACCATATTTTTTTAGGAAATAAAATATTATTTTGAGAAAAGATTATTGTATAATAAAGATGCAAAGTTTCAATTCTAAATCAATTTTTCAGCATTTAAAATGCTTGATGAGTGTCTGAAAATTTTTAAATTTATTTTAAGTTTGACTAAAATGTTTAAATTACTTTGGCTTGTACTCATGCCCCAGCTAGTACTACTATAAGTAAGTTTTATTTTTAAATTTTAACTTCAGGATTTATTTGGTTTTTTTACTTTTCAATCTCGAATTGTTCTGATCTGATATGAATCTTAAGAAATTAATTTTAGGATGTTAAGGAACTTTCTCAGTAGATTTTTGGGTTTATGTAAATGTCTTAAAACAGTAAAGCCTCTTTGTATGCAGATTCTTATTCTTTTGTATTTATTTTAAGATTCTTTGTAAAAACACTTACAGCTTAATACTCTTTAGAAAACTGGTACCTATGTAATATTTTTGAATAAATTACTAATTAAAATTATGAATTAAATGATTTAAATGAGAGATTTTGCATTGGATTTGACTTCAATTAAACTATAAAGTAGAATTTAATTCAAATAAGATGATAAGTTAAAATTATAAAAATTGGTTACATAATTTTAGCAGTTTATGTTTCTAAAATTTATCTTGATCAACAACGAGGTTAAATTTAAACTAAAATTATTGATTTATTTTGTATTTTTTTAATGTACATCAATCATTAAGAGTTAGATGCCCTCTAAATCAGTATTAGAAAATTTAAATTTATTTAAAAATGCAAAAAAATTATAAAAAGTTATCATTCTGAAATATGTTATTAGGAAGGTAAAATATTTAAATTAACTTATATATTCAATGGGGTAATAATTACAATCATACTGCCACTTCAAGGGATCTCAGAAGAGCTATATTAATTTAAAAATAAACAAGATTTGTAATAAATTCACAAATATATTAAATAAATGATAATTTATTTATATATTTTATTAAAATTAAATATAAAATATATATGATAAGTAAATATAAATAAGTTGTGTATAATTAATTTCTTTATTAATACGTATAATCATGCTAAATTTTAACCCTAAACAGGCAATCTAAAGTTTTCTAGGAAGGTGACGTCTGTCTCATATTCTCTGAATTTTATACCTGCTTCCTCTATCTCAGATAACTGAGTGTTAGGTTTCATAGGTTGCTTGATTATTACTCTATCACTTTTTCAAAGGTTCTGATACCTTGTCTATCTTACAATGTCTTGAATTATATTGCATCATCTTCACTTTCACAAGTATTCCTCTGGTTTCATATCGCATTCAAGTATGATTGCAACTATAGACCAAATGTCCCACTGCACTGAACCGTTGAGCCAAGTCTGTCTCTATGGGAAGTAGAGTTCCTTGCACCGATGCTTCCTCAATGTTTTCTCTTCTGTGCGCTTAGTGGCGAAGAGTTTGAGGATCAATCAAATAATTGCTGTGCATATCTTGAAACTTAGATGTGCGATGAGGAACAGCTGCAACTCCTAACTTTCTCATCAGCAACTTTCAAATGCGAGAGTATAAAGTGGCACTATCAACATTTTTGCTATGGAGTTGATGTTAAGATTTGGCTATTTCTACTTTTAAGGATAATTATATCCATACCATACCTAAGAGTTAAATTTCATTGATCGAGAATGGATAATTCTGTTGTTTTTTGTTTTTTGATTAATTTCGCGTTTAATTCGCAAGAAAATGAGAATTTAAGTTGATAATTATATAAAATTCTGTGATTTGTTAAAATAAAACGTGGAAAGTTGCAATTTATGGTATGTTGAAGTCACAGAATTACCCTGTGATCTGCAACTTGTTTAATAGCTCATCTAAAATTAATATGAGTTTCTCATATAATCATCTTCATAGTACTTCTCGACAGTAAGGTATGACTCACTCACTCCATTTTTTCGCTTAAACTCTTTGCTGAGACAACCCAAAAAAAAATGTTAGCATAAATTTTTAAAAAATTTAATGCTGAATTCTGAATCGAATGATATAATAATTGTTCAATCAAGAGAAAGTTTATCTGTCTTTATCCCATATGAATTACCTTTTTGATTAAATTCTCAATTATAATAAAGAAATTAATTATTTAATTTTTATTATATATTGGGATTTGAATGGTAACATGCTAGTTAGAATGAATTATTATAACTACTACGATTATAACTACATCTTCTATGCCTATATAAATTAATCATTTTTATATTAGTGGATGCTAATACGATTGTAATTTATTGCTTTTTTATAAAATTTAGATGGTTGGAACCATGTGACTGTTACATTTACTCCAGTTCCTTTCTACACTACGATAAGCTGTTGGATTTAAACAGATTCGGGTTGTCAACTTCAGCCAACTAAATTTTAGTTTAATCTATTAATTATAAACTATATATGGTACTATCAACTTAATGATGACCCAAATAATGGTGGCTACTTTTAATTTCTATAAAAATATTTTCGATACTTGTGCGTGGGAGCAACAATCCTATACGGATATTAATTTATTTTTTGAAGATATTCTGGCAGCTTTAGTAGCCCCTTAACGGGGATGATCAATCGTATTTCTTATTACTATGGAACACAAATTACTGCTTCTCAAATATCAACTTTGTACTCTTAATTATTTTAAATTAATAATAAATTTTCATAAATATAATAATTAAAATAAAATTACATTAGAGTTATGATATGATTATTTTAGAGTAATGAATCTTTAAAATGTATTTAATTTCTTCATATAGTCTAACAGAAGTTTATTTTATTAAAACTAATAAATCTCATTTAACAAGATAATAAGGAAAAGAAAGATAAATGAGAAGCAAAATCAAATATTAGAATCTAGAATTAGTGAAATTTTGGAGTTAAATGAATTCCTATTCTCTCACCTAGAGATAAAATATTTAAAACCCGGGAGGAGGCTTGAGTTTAAAGAGAATGACTACTTAAAATAATAATATTTACAATTTTAAAGAGTGAACAATAACTCACCTGTTTCTCCATCTTAGAGTGAGATTGAAAGAATCGCACAAAAAAGAAGCTGAGAACTACCGGCAGAAAAACTAAACTAAGTATTGATCTCGCTTCAAGTTAAGTCGTCTTTCTTTGTCTCTTATTCATTTATTTGCCCATTAGTTTGGCCAAGAATTTAAAGAAGGCTAATTTTTATTCCTAAAGATTAGAAAATTTCAACGCCACTCGTCTTCCCCATTATCGAAAGGTTTTATTGATATTCTGGTCTCTTAGCTTAGTGCCAAATGTATGGTCTAGTTCCCCGATTAACATATTAATCGGAATAAACTACTTAACTTTCTAAAGAAAAATGAATTTAAGGTAACTCTAGAAAGGTTAAATAACAATTAAATTGCTTTGAAATATATTACATGCATGAAATTATGATTAACACTAAAAAATATCACGAGTTTATCCTTCGAGATCATGAGATCTTCGTAGAGATGAAATTATTTATATTTATGGACAATCTGAGCATCCATCATTGCAAAAGAATCAAAGAATTCTGAAAGTAACTCTCTCTAGAACTTATTTTTAAGCCATTCTACTCAATTCAGTATTATCATATTGGGGAAATTTATTCTCTTTGCTGAAGAATTATAACAGAATGTTAAAGTTGAAGGCATCTATCAATAACGAAAAGATAACTAAAAGAAGCTTGTAAACAGTCATTCAGTCTGAATGACAAAAGGATACTCTCAGGTAATTATGTGAGAATAAGTTAATTAAATTATAAATAATTTTAAAATCAAATTAATTTAAACTCTAAATTTATCTTATCTTTGAGAAATTTTAAGTTAGACCCTCTTTGCTTTGTTTCATAGAATTGTAATCATCAATCATCAGCACTTTGGATTGGTAGAGTGCTTCAGAGCTGAGCAAGGGTCATCGGCTTTCTTGATCATCTTCAATAATAAAACTGAGGGAGGGTTCTTTTTCTATCATATGAATTTGAAAACCTTTTGACGATTGCTTCACGAGGTAAAGGTCTTTTTTCTCTCTGTTAAAAATGTTTAATTTATTTAAAAATATTTTTACTTGAGATAGATACTTTTCTGAGATGAGAATAAAAATTGCGCTGTATCACCAGAGGCTGAATTTTTCTTTTCTTAAGATGTTTGGAAAATGTGGGTGTGGTAATCTAGCTCTGGATTTTTTCAACATTAAAGAAGTATTGCCTATTTATTGGCTTCGATTACTCAACCAGATCTGATAGGAATCTCAGCAGATCTCCATCGCCAGTAATTATATCATGAGACGTTGCTTATCTGACTTCCGACATAATCAAGAGTAGTTTTATTTTTATTATCTTAAGAGGTCGATGGGTTTGCGAATGACGAAGTAAAATATGTTATTCATAATATCACTTAGAGAAAGTTTTTTATTCAGGAAACCCAAAATTAAAAAAAATATCTCAAAAAGTCATTACACTTTCAATATGACTTCGATTCAGAGAGTGTTTATCAGAGTCTAAAGATAAAAGCTTCATAGAAAAACTCATTCTAACTAATGAGATAACAAGATAAATCAAATCTAGAAGATTATTTTCTAAAAAAACCAGATATATAACTCTCGCAAATCAAATTCTATGAAAACTACAACGATTTATAAATGGAAATTAAGCTTCAAGAATAGAAAGTTAGACTCACTAAGTTTAGAACTGTGGAGGCTGAGCTTTACCTAAGTAGTTAACATTCATTTCTGGATGTCGAAGAAAATGAAACGATTTCTTCACCTGCACTAAACTATCATGTTGACTACTCGAACATGATAGGCAAGTATACTTGCAACTTGAGGATAGGACAATCGAAGGTTTGGATCTAAATCTAAATATCAAAAGCAGAGATAGATTACAGAGAGTTGGTGTTCACTGATGATTAATAATCGAACCTTCTGCCTCAGTGATCAAGATTGCTTATAGACTTCATCTTTGACAAGAAGCCTACTCTCCAGCAGTCGTCAAGTTCATATTGGGAATGTGATGATGATGTGTAGGAATCCAAGATATGAGGAATAAGAGAGTCAAACTCCAATAATTTCGCTTTTTTAAATGCCAAGTCGACAGGGGGATTTATAAGCATTGAGGTGTGAAAAAAAAATCATAGTTTAAAAAAATAACAGGACCAAAATTCATTCATGATTTAGGAGAGAGAACATAATTATTAGTTATGCAATTTTATTTTTAATTTTTATAATTAAAGATACATTTTATATAAAATACTCAACTAAACTAAAATGGAATCTATTTAATTTTTTAATTTAACTATAAGATTTAATTGTGATGTTTGGTGCAAAATTTGCCCTGATGTTGGAGCATCCCCGAACTAATGCCTTTAGAAAATTTTAATAATACCGTATTTATTTAAAAACTCTTAAATTTATAAATTATATTCATTCTTAAAATGTTACTTATAAATAAATTATTTTTTAGCTTAGATGAATAGCTTATTTGAAATTCTATAATATGAATAAATTATTTTAATTTAAATTAAACTGCGATGTCAGGTTACCTAGCAAGCTATAATTTCATCTAGCCGAACTATCCTGTGGACTAAATATAGCGAGATGACAGCAGTCATCAATTCAATTTGGATGTCAATAGTAATTTTGGGAGGACTCCTGCATACGCTCACATGACTGGACTCTGGTTTGATATAACGTTTGCCTCCACAAATTAGTACTCAATAATAAAAATGTTAGTATTTTGTTGCAATAAAATCTTCTATTTGATTTACAATTTATTAATTAGAATTTTAAATTAAATTTATACATAGAATGATACTACACAAAACTTTAAAGCGGCGTGGAATCTTTCACAATAGAAACATGGATAAGCCCCCTTTCAACAGTAATAGGTGCTACTTTATTTGAGAAATACTCAACTCCAGGCAACGATTATTTATACTTTGGATTTCAAAGTAATGTTCTTCTCGCCTTTTCACTTCAAGGAACCACGGTCACTTATAATACTGGCGGAGTACCCCTCAATTATTTTAAAAGTGAATTTATAAAAGCATTTTAATTTTCTCAATTTTATTTCTATTTTGAAGTAAGTAATAGTGGCACTTTTTAGCAGTATCTATGGTAAAAATTAGTAGTAGTCAGTCTAGGATATGCTTTAAGTATGACACAAATAGTTAATCATGCTCGACAATGAATCAAATTTTCTCTGAAAGTGGTTCAGCCATCACTAGAATTTATTTATTATTGGCAATGGTTTCGCTGGGTATATGAAAGAACTCAAGGTTTATGATTATGCAAAAGAGAACTTAGACTTGGCCAAGATGGTGCAAACAACTGGTTGTCTCACTAACTCGAATGGTAATACATGTAATCGATGCCCTTTTGAATCAGGAGTTTGTATTAACGATTGCTCTTACAATCAGTATTACTATATCAGCATTGATTTTGCAAATTTTTTAATTAATCAACCTTTTTAATTGGTCAGAGTTTCAATATTCAAGTATTTTAGTATAGTATGAATTGAGATTATCTTACTTTTATAAATAGATACACTTAAATTTGCAAGTTAGATAAAGAGTTGCATTTTCATATAGGCTATTGTTGATTAGAACTGAGAGACAAAGATTAGGCTCAACGATTTTAGAGTCTAGAAATAATGGCTGAGCTTCATCAAGGACTCAAGGTAGTTGCCTCGAAGGTGCGTATTTAAATAAATCTTTTAGCAAATCATCTGTGGCCTTCATAAGTAATTTAGATGGTTAGTCAATCTTCACCCTGAAAAGAAGATTGAGCCTCGACCTCAGAACTCCACCATCGAAGCATTAGAAGGAGAGTTAGTGAGTCCACACTACTAATGGATTTTTCATCATTTTCAGGAATTCGGAAGTACTGAGTAGATTTCATGTGAAATGAAATACCATCCATGATAGCAAACCAAAAGATAAGGCCATAAGCTTCGCTTTTCGCAGATGAATGGAAAGTAGAATACAAATCAATCTTCTAACTACCCAGCTGGAGGCGCTCGTTCTTGATGCAGCTTATATGATGAGTCCCCGAGGTGATATAGAGACATCTCTTACCCCTAAAAGCTTCTGATCATTTTCAGAATAAATCCTGGTATCTTGTTATCTCTTAACCCCTATGTGTATTTTTGTTTAAAGGTTCAGAAGAAGGAGATCAAATATGATGAGCCCTCGAAAACAACATGCGCTGAGACAGCGACTCAAGTGCAGATTTTAGGTTCCACGCATACCAAATCCAGGAGTTGCATTTATCAGCAAGTGAGTGAGCCAATAAGATCGGATTTCAAGCATTAGCATCTGTTCCAGAAATTCTCAACCTGCTCGCCAGGCGCTGTGCGGAGTTGACAAAGCATCTTGAGAAAAGAGAATGCTTCCATTTTTCGCGAATACAACTCAAGAAGCGAGCACCAAGACAGCGGAAAGAAAGTCACAGCATGGAATCTGGAGCACTACAAAATCGGTCATCACGTGGACTCAGAGGAATGGCAGCTACTTACATAACGCCAATCGGGTGCAGGTAAAACGTGAGCAATGAATTTCAGAGAATCTGCACCGGTTCCCTGCGTAGCGTAGCTTGCATCTTTCAATTAATCATTATAACTTTCTTAAAACCTTAATAATATTTAACTCCCTACTGTTACAATTAATTAAAATGATAAGAAGCGTGCTTCACTCCGAATTTAAAGTTAATTAATTAAACTACCTTTATCTTAATGGGAGTTTTTAAAATGGTGATAGCTCTCTCAGCCCCGCCAGCTATCTTTATAAGGTTTTTCATCTTTGAGTCTTTTATAAAGTGTGAAAAAAATTATTTATCCCGAGAAGTAAACTTATTATAGATGAAGATTGAGTTATAACATATTGAATGTATAAGATAGAAGTAAAAATGTTAGAGATGGAAGATTTAAGAACTTGAATGAGTGACTAATCTCAGATAACGATAGTCGAAGATCTATGAGTTATATGTCGAGAGAGTTGGTGAAATACCAGATTGATTGTTAACCTCTGCACCTGCTTCAAACATATTTACTAAATCAGAGGGCATTTCAAAGTGAAAATAGCTGGAAAGATAAGATCATGACTCAAAGATGAAAAACCTTATAAAGATAGCTGGCTGGGCTAAGAGAGCTATCACCATTTTAAAAACTCCCATTAAGATAAAGGTAGTTTAATTAATTAACTTTAAATTCGGAGTGAAGCACGCTTCTTATCATTTTAATTAATTGTAACAGTAGGGAGTTAAATATTATTAAGGTTTTAAGAAAGTTATAATGATTAATTGAAAGATGCAAGCTACGCTACGCAGGGAACCGGTGCAGATTCTCTGAAATTCATTGCTCACGTTTTACCTGCACCCGATTGGCGTTATGTAAGTAGCTGCCATTCCTCTGAGTCCACGTGATGACCGATTTTGTAGTGCTCCAGATTCCATGCTGTGACTTTCTTTCCGCTGTCTTGGTGCTCGCTTCTTGAGTTGTATTCGCGAAAAATGGAAGCATTCTCTTTTCTCAAGATGCTTTGTCAACTCCGCACAGCGCCTGGCGAGCAGGTTGAGAATTTCTGGAACAGATGCTAATGCTTGAAATCCGATCTTATTGGCTCACTCACTTGCTGATAAATGCAACTCCTGGATTTGGTATGCGTGGAACCTAAAATCTGCACTTGAGTCGCTGTCTCAGCGCATGTTGTTTTCGAGGGCTCATCATATTTGATCTCCTTCTTCTGAACCTTTAAACAAAAATACACATAGGGGTTAAGAGATAACAAGATACCAGGATTTATTCTGAAAATGATCAGAAGCTTTTAGGGGTAAGAGATGTCTCTATATCACCTCGGGGACTCATCATATAAGCTGCATCAAGAACGAGCGCCTCCAGCTGGGTAGTTAGAAGATTGATTTGTATTCTACTTTCCATTCATCTGCGAAAAGCGAAGCTTATGGCCTTATCTTTTGGTTTGCTATCATGGATGGTATTTCATTTCACATGAAATCTACTCAGTACTTCCGAATTCCTGAAAATGATGAAAAATCCATTAGTAGTGTGGACTCACTAACTCTCCTTCTAATGCTTCGATGGTGGAGTTCTGAGGTCGAGGCTCAATCTTCTTTTCAGGGTGAAGATTGACTAACCATCTAAATTACTTATGAAGGCCACAGATGATTTGCTAAAAGATTTATTTAAATACGCACCTTCGAGGCAACTACCTTGAGTCCTTGATGAAGCTCAGCCATTATTTCTAGACTCTAAAATCGTTGAGCCTAATCTTTGTCTCTCAGTTCTAATCAACAATAGCCTATATGAAAATGCAACTCTTTATCTAACTTGCAAATTTAAGTGTATCTATTTATAAAAGTAAGATAATCTCAATTCATACTATACTAAAATACTTGAATATTGAAACTCTGACCAATTAAAAAGGTTGATTAATTAAAAAATTTGCAAAATCAATGCTGATATAGTAATATGTGAATGATACTTTTGGAGGTTGCACATCTTGCTATACCAGCTGCAGATCTTGTTGGGAGGCTTATGGCAATAAATGCTATTCTTGTCCGAACACTCCAACTGCAACCACTTGGACTTATAACTATATTGACACATGCCTCACTAGCTGCGGCGATGGATACAGAGATGATTACGAGGAGTGTGATGATGGTAACGTCGCGAATAGAGACGGATGCTCATCTACCTGTAATATTGAAGATATTTTTAGATGGATATGCTTGTGCAGGGGGTCATTTAAA
>JAJKFJ010022841.1:0-43833 GCA_027382625.1 Tetmemena sp. SeJ-2015
AGCCAAGCGATTCAAATTTTGTAGGGGTCTTAAACGCAAAATATTTACCCTGGCTCAACCCCATGGGAACAGCTCTTCTCTTTTGGGAAAAGTGGAAGGCCCCTTACGCAAGATAGCTAAAAAGTAAAATTGACTGCGTCCAAACTCTACAGAGAGAATCTAGCCCCTCAGCGTGGCCGAGGGCTCTAGAAAATTGACTGAAAGCGATGTCAGCAAGCTGTGGGTGCTCAGTTTTAAGAAATGGCTCTGGACAATCAGGTTCGGCTTCGTTTGAACAGTGGCCAGCAAGAAAATCAGAGGGGCCAAAGTTTGAAATTAAGTGTCACAAATTTTGCATTTGTCTTTCGTCCGCATTCTAGTAGCAACCTAGTAATATTTTTTATCGCACTTTCGTATTTTTTTAGCTGCAGCAGATAATTCTACCACCCCGAGTCGAAATTTTTTATCCCCAAGGTAAAAATCAGGAGTAAAAAGCAAGCAGTTTCTGTCGATTTTTGATTTCCAATTATTTTTTGGCACGGGTCTATATTTATCCTGCAAATAGGGGGAAAGACTTTCACTGTCTGAGCTTTTTTTTAAATTTTTAAATTTTTGACCACCCTTATTTTTTTTACAATATTTTTTTTTATATTTTTGCACATAATTTAATCAAGGAGACTAGCTGATTTCTATAAATGGCAAAAAAGACCAGAGAGCAATTTTTTGAACATTTTTAAAAGCTTATATTTTTTCTCAGTCTAAGTTTTTATTTTAGAATGCTGATCCCCTTCAGCACCACAAAGAATTGGCCACGATTAAAACTCAAAATTTATTCTGAATAATGTAGATTTATTATTTTTAAGATTAGAAAAATGCAAGAACAAGTCAAAGCTCAAGACATCAAAGGTAATAAAATCGCCGCTACATTAACAGACTCATAAAGTTTAACTTGCTTTTATAATGCAGGAGGCTATCTTTATATAAAAAAGAGCAGCTAATTAATTTTCCAAATATAGAGTTGGAGATCATACTTGACTACTAACTCGCATAGAGCTCAACCACTAACGGCAAACTCTCAAATTCTGAAGATATAGAAATAAGCAGCAAATCTACACCTCTTATTATGCCCCTAGTTGGAAGCAATCTCGAGGAAATTATCCCATAAAAATTTTCCAAACACTTTCATTTTGAATCTCTATTTTTATAGAATAGGAGCCTAAAGGCGGAAAAGAAATATGGTGATCAGGAGATATACAAGTTAGCTATAGCTCTGGTAAGGTCCCCACAGATTATTTTGTTTTCTTACTGAGCCCATTTTAACTGCTCAGCTGAGACCCGACAATAAAAACTATATACATTTTGGTGTTAACTCTATGCTGAACTCAAATGAAAAATTAATTATAAAATGTTATGGATGCTTTTAGTTGAAATAGCTCGAGGGGTTGCACAAATGCGGATTCGTACATGGCGACTTAAAGCCTGAGAATGTACTCATTGGCAGCAACCAGTTCTAGAAAAATTACTCACTGGCCGCTCTTTAGACCTTAGCCTCTCCACACTGCAACACACCCGCTACTCAATATGTAATTCTATGCAAATTAACTATTATTGTAATTTACAATAAGTATTCTTTCCGGGCAAGTTGAGTTCATAAAAAATTGATGCACATGTGTAACTTTAAATTTTTGAGTGGAGGCTAATCAAATAATTTCCTGAGTTTATTATCTTTATATTAATCTTAATGGAAGTTACTTTAATTTTGAGATTGGAAGATTCTAAGAATATGAATTTTCTAAAATCTCATCAGTTAAAGCTTATTGCTAATATTGCATACATACACGCACCATTATAAGTATAAGTTAAACTTCATTTTCATTATTAAATAGCGAAAGCAACAGCAGCAAAAGTGTAAGCTGTATTAGTCGCAGTCCCAGCAGCGACCACTCTGGCTTAAAAATCAACATTGAAAATTTGGATCTTAGCAACGGCTAGAAATAGTCAGATAAAAATAGACCAAATGTACCAAAACTCTCTATTCCTTATCAGCCCTTAGAACTCAGCTCTTAAACTCCTATAAAATTAAAATTTCACTTTTAGAATGTTACTTCTATATTATTTACTTATTGAGTTTAGTTCGACGTATATCTAAATTAAAATTCTAGCTCTGATGCCGCTGCTCATAAAAATCTTTTTCTTGTAAACCCTGAATGATATATAGAGATGAATTTAAAATCTTCAAGAGAGAGGATTATTTGAACAGAACTCATTTAAAAATCATAGCAGCAATAACATGAGTAAAGCACCATTCATTAATTAAAGAAAATTCTATTTTAAACCTCTTTTCTCTCTTTATGAATTGGCGAGGATGCAAATCTCCCCTATTTCTCATCTTTTGAAAAAAGTCAACAATATCTATGTTATGAATTGATTATAATAGCGTGTGTTAAATATCGGATCCCCAGAGTAATCAATCAAATTAGATATAAATGGTGGGAGCTCTACAACAAGTACAACTCTGCTAGCCTTTCAACACCAATACATGAGAAAATCAAATATGACAGTGGAGAGTCAGAATATCTTCCTCTCCCCTTCCTGTACCCTATCTAATACTAGGCTCGAAATCGATGACTCTCAATATGCTGCTATTATTGACTATTCCATACATAATAAAAGACATTTTTATCTTTATCAAACCTCATTTAAGAATATGGAGGCTCCAAAGAGTACATCTACTAAGACAAAAATGGAAATTAAAAGTCTATAAATTTCTATTCACTTTTAAGCATTTTGAGAGACAGCAAAAATCTCTAATAACTTGCACCCTCCCATACGCAAGTATGAATCAGATGCAGGGATTTACTCTCAGTCGCAGAGATGATCTCGAATCTCTATTTTACACGTTACTCAAGCTAATCAGTGTTCACCTTTATATAAGAGTTTATTTGATTTGTCCATATTTGGTGATTGATTGGTCTGCACAGATTGGTAGAAAAGTAAACCTTATTGAATATATAACACCGAGTTTCACCAAACCTCTCAATCACAGACCAGAACTAACATAGTTATATCATTACTTTCTATGCATTTTTTGAGAAACTTATTGAAGATATTCCTCTTGAAGAAGGGGTTAAATGAGCACATGATGAAAAAGCGAAACTTGCTCTACCCTTTAATCCTTCTCTGGAAACATACAAGGAGTCTTAAGTACGAGGATGAGCCCAACTACAAGTACCTCATCACAGTTTTCTAGTCAGCTCTTATAAGACATAAATATATCACATCAATAATAGATCCTTATCCTATTTAAGCTCTTGATTTTGGAGACAAAGAGGAAAAGATAGTAAACTTAAACCTTCTAAAGAAGGATCCACTCCTTAAAAATATTCTAAGCTTTGCAATTTAAAGCAACTTCAATTCAATTTCCGATTTACTTTGTGAGAAGTATGTTTCAAGAAAACTGAGGCAGTCCCTGAGAGTTCAGAGCAAGTAGATTTCGCTAGGGAATTAATTCCGTCAGCTCACTGACCAAAAAGGACTAATCCTCCCCTTTTAGCCAACTCTACTCTCGCTCACCCCTTGAAACCCTCGAACTTAAGAAATAGCAAGGAAGTGAATCTCAGCCAAAGCAGAGCTATCAATTTAAATATAGACCCTTCACTTTATTCAAATTAGAGCTTAGAATTAGTATAGGTCTCAGAGAAGAGTAATAAAGTTAGAAAAATTTTCAACTTTCAGCAGGAATGCAAAAATAGTAGCAATGACGATAATGAGGAGATTGTTTTAATTGACCACACTCATCAAAAAAGCCTTAATTAGAAAAATTAAAAACAGAGCCCTATAAAGCGATTGATGAATTCTTTAGAGCTTCAAGATGGCGATTTCACTTTCAAAAACATTAAGAACTCATCTAATGAGAAAATAGTTAAATTTAGGTGTTAATGATGCCAACTTTTATGTGAAGCTCCCTTCATTCGGAAGATATAGAAAGGAATCCAGGCAGCCAGAAGAATTCTAGAGTGACCAGCAAGTGCAATACTCTCCTTCGCACTTGCTCCAGCTATCAAACAGGAGCCTCACACCAAAACGCATCCCCCAGTTTTACTCCAATATCGCACTTGCAAATATTTTACTATCCATTAAGCATACTCTATTCTCATTTTAGGTATAATAACTTCTCGATGATGAGGAATTAAAATTTGGAGTAGGAAAATGTATCAGCACAGATCAGTAATAGTCCCGTATCAAAATCAAAGAGTTCAAATATAATTCCTAAGTACAGTGAGATGTGCTTCTCCCAATTCTTCTAAGAGACCATTCAAAAAAAGAGGATTTGCAGTCAAAAAGAGGATTTTAAAAATTGATATCTTAACTTTTTACTCTTCATTTAGGATCCGCTTTCTGAAAGTAAGAGCTCGGAGTAAATTAAGAAACGAGAATTCGAAATCGTGGTTGAAAGTCTACAGCCAGAACTTAGTCTTAAGGAAGAAAATAAGTCAGATAACTCCATTATTGTGAAAGAAGAAAGGAAGAAAATAGATTCCTTCCTTAAGCTTTCTAATCAACTCAACTAACCAGGCTGCTAACTCATTTATAGAAGATTAGCCAATGAGAATTGTGAAGACTAAGTTTCTCATTTAAAAGAATTTATGCATAGTATTATTATTCTATCTTTAATTTGATGGCAAGCCCTGAGAAGGAGAAAATTCAGAGTTTGCAGTTCAGTAGTAGCTGCAGCAGCATGAGCAACTGTAGTGGCAGCTTTGGCTAGTCAAATGGCTGTGCCTGCGATAGCAAGCAATTAAACTCAAAAGAGGTCATTGATTAATAGGAAGAAGGAGAAGAGGAAATTTGCGATGAGGGACTTTTACCCTCAAACTAATCTAACTTTAACATATATTATTTAAACTACTGCATTTTTATAATTTTGAGTATATAAGAATACTAGTAGACAACTAAGTATTAATAAAAAGTAGTGGTTGTTTATTTATAATAAGTAGAGCAGGCTTTTAAAGAAGCAAGCCTGACATTTATAAACAGAAGTTCAATTGTAAAAGAATGGGAAAATATTCCTAACTCTAAATTATACATTTCATTTGATGCAATCAATTTACAACAAATTTTAAAATTTACAAATTTTCATTTAAAGATTTTAAATTAAGAATAGGATTATAATTTATTATAATCAATGTAAACTGTCTAATAGATAAGCCGTTTAGTATATGTAATTAGAAACATCATCATCATCATCATCATCATATATATTTAAAGAATCTTAATTTTTAAGGATAATTTAAGTAAAAAGTTTCCTTTTACTATCAAACCAAATAGGAAGCATGAATCTAATTGATAAAGAATTTCTTTTTGCTGAATGTAAATGATTAGAAAAGGGTATTTATAAAATATAAAAATAATTACTATTCTCTCCCAAAATGCTCGATTCTGTAAGTTTAAAGCTCCAACCCACAAATTTCATTTCTAAGAACCATCAAATAAGATACGACTTTCTAGCTTTTTAGCAATTGAAACTCCTTATTCCAATTTGCTAATGCATTACTTCAAAAAGTCTATCTCTAAACTAGTGAGAGGCTTTATCACCGTTATTCTATTTTGAAGGAAATTAATCTTATATGTAGCTCATGGTTCAAGGATTATCCATCGGTAGCTGGTGGTTACCAGGCTTTTTCGTGTACATGCTTGCAATATTGGTCTCAGATATTGGAGCTGCCTGGGCTGCATTCATCATGGGCTGGGCTGCTGCTGACTGGCCTACTCAATTTACTACTTATCAAACTCAGTTCCTCGCTATGCTCATGGCATTCCTTGGTTGATAACAACGACACACCTCCCTATATAATTTAAAACCTTGCTATGAATAAGCTTTGATAAAAAACACTGTTTTGGATTAATCATTAACTTCAACACATCTCTCTCTATATCTCTTCTCTTATAAGTCTTCAAGCATCGTTCTCTCTTTTCTTAATTCCATTCTTCGTCAAATTATGTGTGAAGGTGAAAAGAGGTCAACTCTTATTATAATTTGAGAGACTAAGTGAAACTTTATTTGCGAAAGAGGATAATCTATTTATATAATTTAATAATCTAAAAATATAAACAATGGTAAGTTCATGCATGATAAGTTTAACTCTCATAAAGAGTGTTTTAAGTCTTTAAATACACCTATTACTTCTAATTTTTTTCTTCCCTTTCTTAACCATTCCTATAGGCAAACCTGAATCTGCACAACATGAAACTATTCTACTTCCCAATCTACCTGTATGCGACTCTCATAATCCAGAATGTGGCTTTTTGGATTGCCATGTTCACGGGACTCTTCTCAAATAATTTCATCACTCTCTATAATGCCAAGGTCACAGACCTCACTAAGACTATCATCACAGACTTTCTCTATTGACAAAATGAGAGCGATAGCTAATAAATTCAGACTTCGCTTTCAGAAAAGTCAAGTTCATTTATAGAATAGATTAGATTAGATCTTTATAAACTCTTTTATTTGCGATAGGATGAACTAAATGCACTAAAATAAGGTGGTGGCTTTAAATTATCTTAGAGGATTTATTATAATTATAAGAATAGATAATCACTTTAATGGTAAGTTCACCCATCGCAATTTATCTAATGAGTTCACTCTACCCAAAGCACTAAGAAGTTTTGGTTGCCATTTCTTAGGCACTTTAATTCAATAATCAGTCTCATTTTTCCTTTCTTTAAAACTTCTGCTAAATATGTTGTGTAGAATCTGCACTTGACAAACCTATGGTTCTTCTACTACCCAGTTTACCTGCTGGGTGTGTACTACACTACCATCATAGCATTCTGGAGTAGTCTGATAAAGGGCTTTGCCTCAGGAGACTGGATTACCACTTATGGCACTGAGTACGCCGCCTATTCATTATAATTATATTTAATTGTTGCTTTAGCAGATTTAATGCTTTTTCTCTTAATTAATTTACTTGTTTTGATTACAAGACAATCATAACTGACACCCTTGCATGATCTGCTTATTTTCCTCTAAGAAATTTAACTATAAACCAAGCTCTTTCTACGCCACAGTTACACATCAAAGTTCAAACAATGACTCTGAGGATCTGCCTCTTTATAAATGATAATTATTTGCCCTAAAAATAGTTCAAAAAGATTAGATTAGCAAAGTTTTATTTTCTTTTCCTTAAGTATTTTGCTTGATAGTTACGGTCAAAAATTTAAGGGAAAAAAGTGTAAAAAACCGATACTCTTTATTTAGAGATGAAATTTCTTATTTATAAAGCATCATCATTAGAAGATTAATATTTTAAATAGAGAGAGAGAAAATAATCAGTCGACAGAGATAATTTATTGCAAATTAAGACTAGGATTTTATATAAATATCGACTAAATCATTTACATATTTAAAATGAGGCTACTTCTTTTGCGAATTTTAATTTGCCCTTATTTCTTTAAAAATTCAAAAGCCTTATAAATTAAATAATGATAGAATTTATCCTTAATTTATATTTAAAATCTCTTTCTAAATTTCATCTTTTTCTTAATTTTACAACTTAATAATTTTAAGTTCAAATTGAACTCCTGTGATAATTATTATAAGCTATCAGTGTAAAATTTAGTATTATGAAGACGACACGTTGCTGTAAACAACAACTATTTTTAACTAGTCTCTTCACCAACTTAACTCTATTCCTCTTTCTAGCAACCACTCTTGCTCCTCCTCAAATTCAAAACGTATAAGCTAGCTCTTCAATTGTAAATAACCAATATCAAAACCTTATCACCAACTTCTAAAATGAAAATCACTTTAAATTACTTCTAATTCAATTATATTTTTTATGAATATGGCAGTGAATCATAATGAGATCAGAATGAAAACGAGGCTGTTTTAGAAGCCAAAATTACAGAGAGAAGAGAGAGTATTGATTTCTAGACTACTCTAGAAAATTCACTACACCATCAACATGAGCAGCAGTAACTGATTCAATACCCTGATACACCCCATAGCATATTAGAGCACAATAAAAAAGTCAATCACAATCTATCTTAAAAAATTGTCACTGAGAGCAGCTAAGATGATCTTCCAAGTTTGACCAAAGACAATACAAAATTATAAATTTAATCTCTATGTCTATCAATAGTATTGAATTTGCCTTGGATGTTAATTCCAAAGGGGCTGAAGATAAAAGCGAATAGTATTAAAAAAGTGGTGCGAACTTAAACTTAAATTAGGCACAAGGCTATTAACAAACTATAGAGATGCAATCTCAATCTGACTAAGCCATTTTACATCAGTCACAACATTTTTTATATAATTAATTTTCACCAAGCAAGGAAATTCAGCTCTACTCTGATAAGTTTCCCTCCGGTTTACTGGCCAAATCTATTGAGATACAGAAATTATCTTGTATATATTCTCACTATACTATTTTTAGGTGAGAATCTTTAAACAACTTAAGTTGCGATAAGCAATTATAATTAGAATGTTCTAGACGTTTAAATCAACAACTAAAATAAACTAGTAATTTAACACAAAGAGGTAAGTCCAATAAGTTTTATTCTCCACTGAGATTAAATTTTAATAAGAGAGAGATCGCTAATCTAAATTAAAGTCCTCAGGATAATCTCTAGAATTTATATCAATGAATTCATTATAAGCGATTCAATTTTTTAATTTTGTGCACCGTACATTTATTATGAGCAAAGATTCTTGATTATAATTTGTGGCGGATTGTATTGCTATAATTAAATTTATCATCATTAACAACGCAAGCATTAACAACAACATATTTATAGTTGCCTTTTTCGATTGAAGAAATGATCAAGAACTCAGTTGTGGTACTACCTGACGATCTTCCAAATGTAGTTTTCAGCAGCTCCATGAGCACACAAGTATATGTTCTAGACTACGAAGATATACAGACAGATAGAGATTAAAGTAAGACTCAAGAAATGAGTTAAAAAGAGATCTATATATTTGATGTTGAAGAAAGAATCTCGCCTTCAAGAAAGTTCGAGTGGCTTGGAGAGTATTGCTCTAATTTCCACTCCACTCATAGTTACGAATGCCCAAGAGAAGAGTCATCTTCAATCGAGTTCAATGATCAATACCACAGTACGATAGTTACCCGCATAGACTACCAACTCTCAGCCATAGATTCAAAGAGCGGCCATATCTTATTTAACGTCACAAAGTCAAACTTCATTCCGCACTTTAACCAGGTTTCGCAATAGAAGGTCCTTGGCTTTGAAGACTTTGTCCAACAATAAAAGGCTCTCCTAACTCCAGACTCAGAGATCATTTAGTCTGATCAATCTATTGAGTCAAATAATTTAAGTATCTATTATAATGGATTGGTTTTTAAGAGTCATCTTCAAAGTTTCAATCCCTTAGCTTTACAACTCACCAATCAAGTCACAAAGCTCTCTCAAAATTAAACTTAAGACTTTTCATATCAAAGTATACACATTATATAATATATAGGAATAGAAGTCCTCGAAAGTGATGAGTCCATCTCCAGTTCTATCAGCCTCGTTTATCATATCTCTCAGTTCTTCGTCGTTAAGGCTTTCCCCTATCTCATTTGAAATCTTTTTCAGGTTCTTAAAAGAGATGCGACCAGTGTTGTCCTCATCGAAAAGCTTGAAGATGCGGAAGATCTCCTCCTTGGAATTTCTATCTCGCAGGCGTGGAGTTACAATTCTCAAGAAATCGTCGAAGCTTAATGCTCCATCATAATATGTAGAAGTCTTGAACAGGAGTTAAAATTTAAATTCAAAAGGGTTGACAATTAAATCAAGAATGGAGGTCTATAAATTCCACAAGCTCTACTTGCTGAGATTGCTTAGTTGTTAAGTGATAGATGATATTATTCTTCTTCTTTTCAATAGTCATCGTCTTCATCCGAGTCAAACTCACCAAGAGGGTCGTCACATTTCTTTCTCATCACTCTATAGAAGTCCTAAAATTAACTATTACATATGCAATTAATTGATTGGCACCTCATAATTATTTAATGCTCCAGCAACATCTTTATCAACTTCTTAGAAGCATGCAACTACATCGCTCTTTTTGAAATCATGGCCAAGAGCTCTCATAGCTGCCTTGAACTCGCGAGCGTCTATAGTACCAGAGTGATTGGTGTCGAAAAGATGGAAAGCCTCCTTCAACTCTTCAAGTTGTTCCTCGTCAATTTGAGGTCTGTTCTTATTTATGATGCTACGGATATGGCCTGTGTAGGCTTTTGACTGGAGAGGAGCGCGGTTGTTCATATATGACATACAAAAACAATGCATTTGATTGTAATGCTTATAAAATAATAACGAGACATTGATGAGAGTAGTGAGTTAAATTTATTTAAATTATAGACTGTTATATTTCATAATCATTTGTAATCAAAATACTAAAGACTTCAATTCCAAGAAGAAATCATTGGTGTGAAGGTTGGCTGACTCATATTGTTTATGTTTAGCATTAGATCTGCATTGCTTAGCTAGCTCAACCCCTTAGTAGCCACTTAATTCCTCAGCCTCTCTTGCTGCTCTATTTGTTGCTTCGCTAGCCTGTATGCAATTGCTCCGCTCTTATAGTCAATTTTTTGTCCTGAGCCTAGTCCTTAAAGAGAAAAATAGCTGCTCTAAGAAGGAGTTCTGATTAAAAAGTTGCTATTTTGATTTATATTACTGTTTACATGCATCTTCTCAAGCATTCCCTGCCCAAGTTACAAAAAATACCTATCTAACTTAAAATGATAAGGATGCTTGTTACTAAATAATAAAGTTGATGACTACTCTAATCACCTATCGCATCTCTAATAGCCTCACCAATAGTGTTCTGATCAACTGCGTAGCTGAAATTCTAAAGTTTATTGAAATGATTTTTGGATCTCTAGTTCGCACTGAATATCCTTTGTCGCTTCAGAGCAAGCTAAGCTTATCAAAAACTTAAAGTTAACATAAAATTAAATCCCTTCTGAGGATGGTGGCTATTCTTTGAACTCATCGAACCCATTTTGTGAACTTATTCCAGGGTGGGACTATTCACTTTAGTGGTATCGAATGGAATACCCAAGTGCTTCAATATAAGGGAAAAAGGAAGTTCTAGCTAACTGCAGTAGACTAGTAGGTTTTAGTGTGGTTGGAAGAGGAGTTGCGATATCTGCTTTACTTTAGAGAATCCTTTCCTGTCTCATCTAGGGTATTCTCTTTTCCAGATTATATTTCAAAAAATAACTATTGGATTTAGTATGACTCAAGAGAACTTTATTTTAAGACTAAGAGTTTGAGGCCTGCGCGATCTGTTAGGCCTGGATAAAACTCTATCTTCTAGATATTTGCTAGCTCATATTATTCCTAATCGCGTTAGAAGATATGTTGTGCGATGCTAATCCAGAGGTAGGCATATTAAAAGAGCCGATTGGAAGATTAAAGTAAGATAAATAAATCTATGTTGATTATAGATTCTAATAAGGCGGCTTTGAAATCTAGATTAATTGGATTTTGAATGTTGATATTGTGAGAAGCCTTAATCTATGTGAGATCTATTGTCTGGTGAAGGCATTCCCTCAACTTAGATGTAGGAGAGATTGGTTGGTGAACTGAAGGCTGATTGATGCTTAAATCCTGTCTTCCTATTTTTGAGCACACTTTCCATAAGTCGAGACTTTTAACCTGAGTTTTATTATGAGTTTGGTTAGGTATCTGGATAATTAAATAAATCTTGTCTTATAAAAAGGATAATTAAGTGGCTAGCTAATTCTTTGATTATTCATCTTGTTAAGAAAGAAAAGCAAAAATGTGATCTTGTTGATAGCCAATTAAGGCACTTGAAGTTTAGTTTAGTCTCCCTGCCTATCTGTTAACTTCTGCTATTCAAATTGCTAGGAGAAGATCTGTGACTAGGAATTATCATTTAGGATACTTTTGTTGGGGCTTTTAGGAGTAAGCTTGTCCCATTTGTCAGTTCCTGATCCATTTCCACCTATTCCAGATTAAATGCTCAGAGTCAAATCGTAATAACTTTTCTTCACATTATGACTTTACTTCAGGATATCCCGAGGGCGGGGCTTTCTAATTTCAATGCGCTTGGATTTGGTATCATCTAAGTCATCATCTTCGTAACTATACTCTTAAAGTATATACTACTGCTTCTATCCAAGGATCACATTTCCACTGTTGTGGTTGATTGTCTTAAGAAAAGTAGGTCTTGGTTCACTGCGCCTTTCTTATCTCTTTTGTTTTAGGATTAAAAACTGAGCCATTAAAGTAATTGATGAAAATTTTGAATCCACCTCTCATGCTACCATCTCTATGATCGATACTTTGATTGTGCTGACTGCTTTTATACAGAGCTATTATGAAGTTAGATTCTCTTCTATTAATAAGTTTTTATTTGTAGTATCACCCTCACCTTCATTATCCTAAGCTCTATTTTTCCTTTACTGCAAGGAGGCGCCACCTCCTTAGATGATGCTCTTGGAATTGACTTTGCTTTTAACTTAAGTCTGTCTCTTTTTTTCAATACCTCGTTCCTCAGTTTGTCATAATTTGATCATCAATTTTCTTCAAATCAAATGGGATGACGACCACCTGCATGTCTGCTCCCATCTGAGTATACTTGGCAGTGTCGCTTTGTGTGTTTCTATCTCCCGCGTTAATCATTTGCTGCTTTGTGTAGCGCACCTGATAATCGTAATCAATAATTCTAAAAATATGCTATACGTTTAGTGTCTTCTTCAACTTCCTTATATAGTTCTGTTTATTAAGCTCTTGCCGATCTTTCTCACTAAGTATTCCACCTTCCCTCAAGCTCTAAACTTCTTTGTGTGCTCTTTTTTGTAGTTTTGAGCCTTTGAACTCACTCTCGCTTTGATACCTTTTTAGTTTAGATCCATCAAGGACTTCTGAATTTTCCTAGTAAACAATTATCTGGTGTATAAAGACATTTGAAATGAATTTTTTGCTCTATTAAAGTCTAATTTTGTTGTTTGAGGTTTCTGAGCTTGCCCTTTCTATCCGAGAAGCTTTGTGTATGGCCACCTAATAACATAGAGGCATCTATTGAATCAGGCTCTACCTCGCCTTTAATGACCATTTATGAAATTAGATTTAAGTGTAAATAAAGATTGATTATCATTTCGTTCCTCTGAATATCCTGGGAGCTTAGACCCTTGAAGAACTGAGATCTTTGCTCGTTGAAGTAGGCCTCTTTTACCTATTGCTAGTTTCCTTGGAACAGACTTCTCAAGCAGTGAGGGTTTGACTGCCAAGGTTTGTCCAATTGAGTCAGTTCACTAATTGGCACCTCAGTAATCAATTTAACGTACAAGATTAGGTGGATAAATTGTTTCCTTATAAATGAGAAAATAGCATAATATTTTTAATGAAAAAGTAATGTCATCTTTACCATGGATCATCTTTATTAATTTCTCTGCCTAGTCCAAGTCTTTCACAATTGATGGATGTAGTCCCTCTTATACCAGATCGTCAAGGCACTTATAAGTCGCTCTTTGCATCTTTTTATTAACTCTAGTTTTCAGCTAATCTAATGAAATTTCCCCATCTCGAAATTACAAGAAAAGTTTAATTATGTGATAGGAGTTATATTCAATTTAAAGTTTTTTGTCAGCTTCAGGAAGTAGGATTCTAAGATCTTGGATGTCTTTTTAATTTAGCGAAGGTCGCAACTCATTAAGCCTGAGGATTACTTAGTTTAGCAGTTCTTTGTCCTTCATGTATTTCACAAACTACACGAAGGTCAGGTTTTCGTGCGCTTCATAAAAATAATTAAAAGCACTTCCTTGTCAAACAAATATATTATAAGCTTATTATAAAACTTATCATATAATGATTAACCACAAATTTTGCATCTCCTCTTACTGAATTCATTGGTCGCTCATTCTCTTCATGCGGAAGGCGTTGATAACTCGCTGTTCCTCAAACATTTAGCTGAACTCCTTTTCTAAGTTCAGCTAAATTTCATTTTACTATTTACGCTATGTGGCTACTCCTATAGTCTCCGTATCCAGTTTATTATTATAATATAAATTAGAAGAAAGAGTTAGATTATTTTTTATTATGTTTGCTTTTATCGATGTCTTATAATACTCCAAACTTGAATAAACTTAAATAATATTTTGTTACCTATATAAAACTCTTCTTGCTTATTAGGATGTGCATGTGAGTTACTTGCTATATATTATTTGCGTTTGCTGTCACCTTCTTTCTTACTCTATCTCTTGGTAAGGCGAGTGTCATTTGTTGTATCCTCAACATAGATTATTAGAAAGGAACACCAATTCGAAAGTTTAAACATAGCTGGAGAATTTCTTGAACTTGCTAAGCTACTCCTTGTGTTGGTTTCTCTTTGCTGCTTTCGCAATGCTATCCGCTCTTAAGGCACTTGCGGAAGAAGGCCCTAGATTATTAGCTCCACTTGCATCATCCCCTGAGTTAGCATAGCCCATGCCTTCGATCTCTTCTTGTTCTTGCATTCGCTTGTGGTGCATAATCTTCTAGTAGAACTTATTGTGAGAGTGCGACAGTGTTTTCTTAAACCGGTCCTCCGATCATTTCACTCTCCTGAAAATCAGAGCAATATTATAAGTGCAGTAATCATAAAATAGAATCGACTTGATGTCTTGCTGATTGGAGTAAATTGAAACGTAGTCTATAGAGCTTTTAACGATTTATACCTTGGGTACTCGAGACATTTTATTTTGTAATTGTCCAGTTATAATGATACTTACTTACTCACACGAAAACTAAATTTTATCCTTTCATTATCTCTATAAAATACTTGCAGATAATTTAAATAAGAGAATAGAGTTTGGAAGTCATCCATGTTTCTCATTTCAAAGATAATTTTTAATCGTGAATAATGAAATTAAATTATTACCACTTAGCATATTTAAGTTTGACTCATTTAATGCAGCACCAACACCTTTGAAAGATAAGCTTCATGATTCTGTAAAGTTGATAGAGAATAGCTGGTACTGTTAAAATGGCAACCGCTAGTACTCCAGGTATAAAACCAATTGCAAGCAATATAGGCCAGAAGATAAGAGCTACAGCTATTTATAAGCAGCAATTATTTTTGCATCTCTTTGCGATAAATGTGAAGCAGCAAAATAGCATAGTCTTCCAGTCTCTTTCAGAGTAAGAATAATTTGTGCAGTAAAGGGTAATTAGGTCAAAATATTTTGAATGCATATATAAAATTTATGATTTGAGGAAGATACCCGGTGTGAATAACAAAATTAGAGGGATAAGTGCAAATATCAGGAGGTTGAAAAGTACCACAAAGAATTTGTTTAGAGTAAAATACTGTTGACCTGGACAGCCAAAGACATTTATTGGATTATAGTGAAAGTCTGTATACTTCTTTCCGCATAGCCAGCACCAACTATAGTGGCACTAGCGGCAGGTCATATCTATGAAATATAGATAATATGGAAATTACAATAATTCATATGGTTGCATCCTGCGATCTTTTCAAGCCTAACTTTACATTTTGGACAATTACTGATGTTTCCATTCTTTGAAGCCCAGTTAATGAAATCATTATCCATCGCTTTCTCGCATTTGATCTCAATATAAAATTAATTTTTAATTGATCTTCCCATGCCAGGGTTGTCCACAGGTGAAGCATATTTCCATGCCGCATTCGCATTTTACCTTTTTACTCTTGCCTTTTTTGATGTAATGATTGCAGTTAGGGCGAGGACACCACTTCAATTTCGGATTCATGTTCACATCGATATTTTCCTTTAAAAATTACCATAAGCAACTTTCATTAACCTTAAACTTGAGATACTTGGTATAGATTTCCAAAGACCCAAACTTCCTCACATCCTCCTTGGTAAAATTTTCTTTACAAGCAGCATCAGGGCACTTGATCACACTCACTTGACCGTTTGTGATATTGAATTCCAAGTAATCGTACAAGCAGTTGAGACAGAATAAATTAGTATACAGAAGAAATTACACATAGAATCTGTGATTGCATTTGATTCCATACATGTCTGATTGCATGTAAGTCATGTAGCATATATCGCATAACAAGGATCCTTTAACTCCCTCCACTACTGGATTCGCTTTTGGCTTCTAGACTTGAGCAGGTGCTGACTTCTTAGGTCTTTCTATATAAGGATTTTATGCATACAAGAGAAGCCCATGTTCAGCACCACCTTGCAATAATTATTATTCTAATCTGTCAATGGGACGGCTCATTCTGGAATAAAACGATTGTTTCACATCAAAATTAAAGAAAATAATTTTTAAAAAAAAACATGGTATCCCTCAGTTAGGTTGATTAATAAATCTAGCTTAATTTAAAAGACTTCAAATAATGTTTGTTGCAGATTTTGCAAAGCTAAGTATCATTACAAATATCTAACTTGTGAAATTAAATCCGAAAGAAAGTAAATTAATTGTATGTGATTGTATGGATCTAGAAACTCCACTGCCTAATTAACATCTTCTATTTCTTTAAATGCTTCGAAAAGAGCATCTATATTATTTAGATGGAACCCCATTCCTTTTAGCTGAAGCTTTAATAGGTGTACTTTATATTTTTTCTGTATATTGCTTCTTGCCTTTTCGAGCTCTAAATAATAAACATTAATTTTTAAGTTCTTCTTCGTATGCACTTAGTTGCAAACTATTTTACCTTATGTGGATTACGTCTGTGCAAACAAAAATTATTTGATAAATAACTCTGCTCTTTCTGATCTTGGCTCTAATTACAATTTAACATACTTTAATTCGATAAACTTACTCGACTGTGGGTTAAAGAACGGCTTAATAAGTCCTCTCTTCTTCGAAATTAAATAAGTTTTCTAGTTGATCATTCTCCTTAAATTTCTTGCTAGATTAGAAATAGAGATTTGATGACTAGGCTCTCTTCTTTCTTTTTGAAGCGTGCTTAAGTTTTCTATGAAGTTAAAGTTAAATGATAATAAACAATTTCGTATCTGTGAAAACATATTTTGCATCTCTTAAAAAAGAGGATCAACTTGTTTTTCAGGATCCCTCGAATTAAAAACCTGTGAATTCTAAGTATATCTGTTGGCCAGCATATGATTCTCTGGATATATAATTAGACTGTTCTCATCATCTGCCTGATTATTCATTTCACTCTCGAATGCAGAGTAAAAATATTATTAATGAGAAATGCAATACTCTAAATGATATCTTAGCTCTTTTGTATATGTGTTTCAGCTATCTAGATTGCTAAGTTCTATATTACTTTTGGGTAAGAGTTATTCTTTGAAAACATTGCCTTCTTGTGTTTTTCTTGCTATAGCTTAGTCACTATTTAGAAACTTCTGGTTCTCATAGCTTGTGAGTCAATAATGAGTCTATCCTCCTCTTTATCATTTTCTTTTAATTATTTGACTTCCTCGGCACTTTCCTCCTCAGTTAGTAATAAGTAATTAGCTTACTATTATCTACTTTATTTTTTCATCGGATTCTTTTGTTAAACATTTTAGAGCTTACTGATCGGTTAAGGTGACTCAGGCTAATTCCTTTTTGCTTAAGCTTAATATTATTGTGAATTTATCTTTGCAGATTACTCAATAAAAGGAATTTTAGTCTCTTCTTCATCTGATTAATCCTAACTGTATTGATTTCTGTACAAGCCATAACTCCTGTGCTCCATATTTTAAGTGGCCGAAACGAGTAACCTTTCCTAGCTTGACTCTCTAGGTTGAGTGATTACAGTCTTTAGGAAATTGTGGTTCAAATCCTCTTTAAATACTTGATTTTTCCTATTGCCTTTCTCTTTAACCTATTGCTTGAAGAATAAACTAGTTATTTTAGATTCCTCCTTCACAGTTGATTTATTTTGATTGGCTTGGTTACTTATAGCTTGAGTCTTTGATGGATTTCTTCGCTTGAGGAAATTATCGTTTTGAAGTAAGAAGTCTCTTGATGCCGGATTTTAGTCATTCTAAGACAAAAATAAGGGAAAAGATTGAATTACCTCGCTATCAGTTGGAGATAGTAATTTAAAATCAAATTTTTTTAAAGATGAGGAGAAAGAATTTAATTTTGAGATACATAATAGGAAGGCGCCATATTGGAGCTGTACAAAAGAGTTTGTCTTTCATTGGAGGGTGAAGTTACCTTATGACCATAGGCCTCGATATCCACAGGCTGTATCTGATATCCTTTTTATGACATTTCTTTGATCAATTTTATATAAATAATTAATAGAACACGAAAATCCTTAAGGATTAAGAAGGATCAACTAAAGGATAAAAATGAAATTAAGGTTAGTTCTTTTTCAAGCAATGTAATGGAAGATATTGAACTCGCTTTCATCTCAATATAAAATCTATTTAAAATCTTCTTATAATATTTTTTATATTAATCTCTTCTCATATACTCTTGTTCAATTAGAAGTTCCACTCTCTGCTTGAAGGTAGGAATATCAAGAGGGAAATTTAATTTCTAAGATATTTACACTATAATTTAGGGAACCTAACCATTCTGATCACCTCTGTCACTAGGTCATTATAAGGAACAGTCTTTCTCGCTTTCATAGTTCTGACTACTGCTGCATCAATCAAGTACTTCCTATCATGCAAGACTTTGTCATGCACTTGATCTGTTTCTTGTTTAGTCTCAGTCTTTTGTAGAGCATTGATTGCTATGCGCTTTAACTTAGACTGGAAAGAAAAATAAGGAATCTCAAGTTAACCTTGAACTCATCAGTGGGGTTAAAGTTACTCCTTATAACTTTCTTCTTTTCATTAGGAGCTTTGCCTTCTATTAAAGTAATCAATGAATATTATAATGTTCTTCATTTGCTGCATCTTCTTTTACATTTACCGGGACAATGATTGGGTGCTGAGGTAAGGTTAGAGATAAGAACTGGCGTTTGAATTCCCCGTCAGATATTCCAGTCATTTCTTGCAGTTGCTTAAAGTTTATCACTTCCTACTAATTGAAGCAAATTAGAATCAAACTTTGAGAGCAGGAAACATTTCTACATTAAAAAAAGATTCTTATATGAACATCAAAGAGCTTGGAATTGGAAGGAGCAAATGTCCCTTAGATCAAGCTTGTACCCATCTGATAGCACCAAGTGAGGCACCTGCCTTGATGTCTGCTTTTGTAATAAGTTTCAAACTCTGTCTAAATATCTCCAAGCAGGCTTGGTACTTTGATTTGGGCATCTTGTGTACTGACTGTAATAGGCCAACACGCTTGTGAAAGGACCTAAAAGTTCTGCTCAATCTTCTCCTATGAAAGTTTTGAGCCCTTTATTGCTCGGTACTCATTCATGAAGCTTTCACAAAAATTGAATTAATATTTTCATGTGATTAAAAACTAAGTTAAAAATGAAGAAGTTCTTGGAAATTTAGTCAAAATGTAATTTTAGATATAGATTAGCGCAAAGATTTAAATAATTTATTAACCTACAAATCTTAAATTTCAAGATGGAAAGTCTAGAGTAAATTAGTACCACCCCTTAAAAAAGAATGCTCCTCATTTATAAGACAACTTAGATCCCTACATATAAGATCCAGTGTAATTAAAGCATTTGTCTCTCACCTTAAAATAGTTGACATGAAACCTAAGACTGATATATTCTAGCAGAGTTGGCAGGAGTTAGAAAAGCACATAGACTTCATTTTCAGCTCTTCAAATGTTCCTTCTTATAACCAAACTTCTTTTTTCCATAAGGAGACTTCTAGATAGGTAAGAAGAAATTATGAAAGCTATCTGATTAAATGCTTATGCCTATCTGTAGATGGTAAGCAGCTTTGCGCTTTGGGTCATAGCAGCAAACTTTCTTAAAAACTTTAAGAAAAGCTTTAAGGGTTGATAGGCTCAAGAATTAGGAATCTTAATCATTGAGACAAAAGTTATTAAATTATTTATGACATAGTAAGATGGCGATGACAAGATGGAGATAGATACTTGCACATAAACTGCATAAGTTGAGCGAAGCAGAGAATTCTTAGAAGGTCTGAAAAGCTTTTGGATTTAATTTTGCATTGCGATGCAAGGAGTGAAAGATATATTCGTTGAGCTAGAAAGAACTTTTCAGATGCGCACTTTTGATACATCTAAGAAAACATTCTGGGCAATCGCACTTTCCTAATTAAGGGAAGAGATAGGAGAACATACCAAAGAAAAGTTAATTCAAGGTGTGCTTTCCCTAATTGAGGATGATAGAAGAGGAATCTAGAATTGGGCAAGTAGAGATCTGATAGCTAAGTTGATCCATGTGATGTTAGCTTTGAACTTCTATAAAGGCTCATTTGAAGATCAATTCTTGAGAAGTACTGAAGATTACTTTGCCAAAGAATCCCTAATCAAAATCAGCAACCTCAACTTTAGAGAAATTTCATTCTCATTTCTTTATAACGTGTCTCAGTACTTGATATACACAGAGGAGACAATCTAAAGAGAGGGCTTAAGACTGGAAGAGTGTCTAGATATATCAACTAAGAAGGACTTGACTAGAATTCTAAAGGCGAGCTGATTGTTAATCACTAATCCACTCTACTCTAGAGCGAAGATTTCTCGAAGTTCATAGCTGAGTAAAGAGTAGAAGATATCAGGAGGCTCTATGATAACCTCAAAAGAGTTAGTATGGCTATCTACTTCAGAAATCAGTGGGTCGCTATTCTAAAATATAGGGTGAAAAGTTGCTCAATGATCCTGAGTTCTAGAAAAAGCAGTTCAAAGGAGTCGAAGATATTCTAGAGTTTAAGTCAAAGATGGAATCCCTGGTTTAAAAAGTCTTCCCTCTAAAGGAGGACTCAGATCCATTCAGATTAGCTTTGAAAGAGATCTTGGAGCACTTCTTAAACTTGGATTCTAATATGGTTTCTGAATATCTAGCGAATATCTGGATCTTAATTTGAGAAAATCAGGAGGGCAAACTGGCATCACAGATGAAAAGTTGGAGCAAATAATTCATGAAGTGATATAGGTCTTCAGATATGTGAAGTCGAAAGATGTGTTCGAGGAGTTCTATTCTAGAGGGCTTTGTAGAAGACTGCTTTTAAAGAAGAGTGCAAGCTATGAAGGCTGAGAAGAGCATGATCACTAAACTTAAAACTGAATGTGGTGATCAATTCACTGCGAAGGTAGAGGGAATGCTTACTGATCTTACCATCAGTGAAAGTTTCATTCTTACTTTAATATAGAATGAGAAATTATCAAAACTCTTTCATTTAATTGGATTATAAGAACATTAAATGGACAATTATGCCCTATGATAATTCTTTTTGGTCGATCCTTATATTTTTCTATCTTTATATATGATTTAGATTGAAAAATGAACTAACTCAAATTATTAATATGTATTAAATTATGCTTACTACACAAATCAGCAATACTTCACATAATTTTGTGGAATTAAAATTGTAATAAATTTAAACAAAATGAGTTAATTAACTTTGCTGATGCCTTCACTGCCCATATTCTACTTGAGTGGGTCAACTCTTTACGATATTAGTTAGGGAAAGCAGTATTAGCACTCAGACAATCATCGCCATAAGTAATTACTAACTTTTAAAATTTGAAGGATTTCTTTGACTTATCGAGTAGGCTTCCTCTTCTACTCCACCACCATGATGTATTGGGCATACTCCAGACAACCCAGAAACTATTTCCTGCTCGCGAGTCATGCCATTAATCTTCCAGTTCAGGTGCTTTTGATCAGAAAGCTAAACATACAAATATTATATTATCAAATTAAATTAATAGTAGTTTATATGGGATTAGTTCAATTGAAGAAGGTGAAAGAAAATAGAATGAAGGAGATCATAACTAGAAAACAATCTAAAACATCCTAGAAAAATGAATGATCGGTCAAAAGTTCAAGATGGAAAAAATTATAATGACGCTATAGATTGAATGAAAGAACCATGTTTAATTAATCACTAAGATGGATAACTAAATGAATTTGTGAATTTATTTACCCTTCCTATTTAAACTAAAGCCTTATTTTATAAATTAAGGTTCTAAGCTCTCTCAAACACACCAAGCATAATTAGGGAATCGAACTCTTCTCCCAATTTCTCCCTCAAGAGATTAAATATATTTATGCTAATTCATATATTTTTTAAATTTAGAGAGTGAATAACTAAGAGAATGATTACCAAGAGAACTTGACAATATATTTTAATGCATCTTCTCCATCAGACTTTTAAAAGGCTAGTCAAAATAGAAGCCTCAAACATATAATGAGGCAAAGTATGGAAAGAAATGAAGATAGCTATCTGATAGTCCTCGGGGCGCTCATAACTTTACTGCTCATAGTAATCGCACAATCTTTGTATATTAGAAGTATCAGACTTAGAAATAAGGTGAGCGAAGATAAAAAAGATAAAAAGGTCAAAACACCCTTTGATGGTCAATAACCTTAAGCGATTTACTTTACAAATTATTAAATAAGATATCTTTTTAAGGATTTCTGATCAAGGTAATTAACTATCAGCAAGCTAAATCCTCAGTCAGGAAATCAGAGATAGAGCCCTCTCTAGCTCGCCTAAATTTATAAAGAATTTTGTTGATAATAACTTTATAAATTAGACATGTCTCAACCTTCTATACAGCAAGTTGATACATAACACAACTATTCCATGGATACTTGGCTCTAAGAAGTTTCTATATTTTTAACTAATTTATAATTAAGATGATGCCCTTAATGTGAACCAACCTTAGAAACTTCTAAATTCAACTTTTTAAAGCAGACTGCAACTAAATTTGCAACCTCTTAAATTGAACCCACAAAATCCTTCACCTCAATTCATGACAAAAACTATGGATATTACATGTTTTATACTTTATGAGTGAACGAGTTATGATGAGTAGACAAGACAACCCAAGTTCAAATAGTTCACTTCAAAAGGAATCTATCTATAATTAAAGACTAAGGATTAATTCTAACTTTGAAGATAGAAGGCTTGACAAATTAATTGTCCATAATCTGATTGATCATAGAAAACAGAGCGAGGATGTTCATTTAAATATATATTCATTGTGGATATATGAAATATGCTGCCTACTCAAACTGCCATGCCTCTGCCAATTTAAAAATGTCCAATTTCAAAATCATCAACATAAGTAAGACTCAAAGTGAGTTGGATAAGACTGCAAATTAGAGTAAAAATGATTTGAGAAACTCCTTTTAAGAGAAGGGTAGTTTCATAGAAAGCAGTAATGTTGTAAATGAGGAAAATTAGGAGTGTTAGATACAAGTGTATGATCCTATTAAAGCTGCTTACTAGGAAAATCTCAGAATTCAAAACCTTAATGTCATCAAATCTCCAATCAATACTCAACAAAGTCCTCCTGAGAAAACTGAGAAATTTATCATCTTCTTTTTCTTCTACTATATGATTTTTGAGATAGTAAATCAACTGAAATTTAGGATGGAAGAGGGCAAGATAATTAAAGAGGAGATCTAGAAAGTTACACTCACATTTGAGGACACACCTAAAATTAGAGAGCACTTTCAAAGTGAAATAATTGAAAGATAGAGGTAGCTCAACTAAGCCACTTGCAATGTAATTTAAGATAAGTAGATTATGGCAGACTCATGTCAACATATTTTGAGATTCAATTTTTAACTTATGTCCTGAGAGTCAATAACTTCAGCTTCACAAACTTTAGTCATTGCCTGTGCATGACATCCCTCTTGCTTAAGAAGAAAAATAGGACTCAGAAAGGGCTCATGCTTATTTGAACCTACAAAAACAGCAGTCACAGTTCACAGATGACCCTTTCTTTTTAAATAAGGTGGAGTCTGAAATTCTAGACTCTAGTTAAGCAAGCCAAGCTTAAACTTAAAACTCAAAGAGCATCTAAGACTAATTTTAAGAGATAGTATTTGAGTCAACGTAGACTATTGATCATGCAGAGAGCAATAACAACAAACAAGAGTTGAAAGTGCACTTTGTAAAACGCTAATCCTCGAAGGAAGAGAGCCTTGGAGTAAGTCCACCACACATGAAAATTCTAAACTATGATAAGGAATCTTCGAGGACGATGTTTCTGCAAAATGTAAGATCCTAAACGTCTTTCAAAGCTCTGACTCTCAATGCCACACCTCGCATTGAATAACAGCAAAGAGCCATCATTTTAATTTACAGTTATTTACTTATCATAGAGAAGTTCCTTGAGAATCTTAATTAATTGTTAACATCATTCATAAATTTACGCTTTATTATGAATGGAAGATATATGAAGTAGTTTGAGACAATTAGAGAACTGGGGAGAGGAGGATTTGGAGTAGTTTACCAGTGCAGATATCTCATGGATAACAATATCTACGCTATTAAAAAGATTAAGTTGCACTTGGGAATCACAGAGACACTTCAAAACCATAAGGTCTTCAGAGAAATTAAGGTATATATCAATATAACTATTTGATAAAATCCAAGCCATCACAAAGCTGGAGCCCAAAAATATCATAAGATATTACACTTGTTGGATTGAAGGCTTATAGCTTATATATAGAAACATTGAGGGAGATTGAATAATTAAATCCAAGATGGTGGAGACTTACCTTTAAGTCATTCTGATCTGTTCTGATCGTGAAAAAGCTGAGTGTGGTATTAGGTCTAGTAGTAGTAGTAGTAGTAGGTAGTAGTAGTAGTAGTAGTAGTAGTAGTAGTAGTAGTAGTAGTAACGATTAACCACACTTAGCTTTTCAGGGTCTATATATAGAGAGATTTGATTGGCTGGTTGGTTTATAATATTTAATATATTAATCACAGCCACGATGGCCACCCCGACCGCCAGACACTAGAGACCCCCCGAGCTCGCGCTAAAGCCTCCTCAAGGTCAGTCACTGTTTGACATTCTGAACCCCGAGTCCATAGAGGAACTCAACCGCAGTCCTTGCGCCTATAGCAATGATTAGGAATGGATGCAAGACCTCAGCGAGCCCACGCTGCACTTGGATATGTCTTACGCCAAGCCTCCCACAGCCAAGCCTCCTGGTTATAGACGCTTCGCCGATCTGCCAACGCGCGAGGGTTCCGAGCCCTCATGCTCTTACACATGCAGCCAGAGTGAGGCGACTCCACTAACTGCTCGCTCGGTCGATGCGTGCCCAAGGTTCTCCATTGTGTAGCACACCCTCCAGCCCTTCACCTCCAGGCTCCTCCTCGACGGCGACTTGCACTACCAGCGCTACCTTCAGTTCCCTGGCCCCTCCTACGCATTCATCTCCAAGCTCGGCAAGGTGCCTGACCTCTTGGACATTTTGAAAAACATGAAGGCAGCGAGCTCAGCCCTCGCGATGTTGAACGGAGCCTCGTGAGTGTATCCAGCTAGCTCGACGAACTACTGGGTCAGTAGGTGGAGATGGTCGAGTCCTCATGCCTCGGCTATTCTTCACAGTCACGCTCTAGCCACGAAACCCTGTGTTTCCCCACCTCTGCTATGGAGAAGTAGAACACTCAGTAAGGCGCCCACAGCTCAATCAAGTCCTTCAGCGCCGATGCGGAGCTCTCTGCCACGTCAACCAGACCGTCCACGCGCGCATGGCTGAGCTTAATAAAAATGAGGAGGAGCCTGATGTTTATCAAGACCAGCCACAGTAGCTTGAACGAGAGACTCAGAGGCAGAGCGAGAGTGGAGCAGAGCAAGACCAAGCCCTACTTCTACTCGTAGAGAGCTCTCGATATGGTCGAGAACGCATTGAAGCCGCGCCTTCATGGCCAACTCTATCTTAGCGAGGCAGAGCTCAAGAGGCGAGCACGCTTGGCCGAAGTATCCCAGAAGGTCTACCTCCAGGTCATCGATGGAGTGAAGGAGTACCAAGAGTTCGCATACTCTATCGTGGAGAATCAAACCGTCTCGCCTCGCTTGGATGGTCGAAACGCCAAGATCCTCGCCTATGCACTGATGGACGCACACGAGAGCTTCAAAAGGGCTAAAGGAGGTGATCAAGAGGAGTAAGACTGGACTCTAAGAAGCACTCAAAGATGAAGGAGGGCGAATCCTACTTCTCCTGAAGTCCATCACCTCAAAGGTAAACGACCTCATCAGGCTTCGCAGGAGGCAGTTCTGTCTCTCCATGCTGATCCATCACGCAAGAGGCTACGAGCCTCGCCGCTTTGCATTCGACCTGGGTGACGTTCTGGGTGGAGTGGACCTCGCGTGCATACCCGCTCGACAACGAATTTTCAAGATAACGCTCAAGGAGGGAGAGGTGATCGATAGCGAGCGAGTGAAGACGGAGAGGCAGGCATTGTATGACTCCATAAATCTGTCCCATAGGACTGTCAAAGTAGTGCATGACTTCGTCAACCTATTGTGGGACTCGAGCCTGGCAGGGCCCTTGCTCGAAGGGAGGCAGTCAGCAATCCAGCACGTGATCGACACCTTCGTTATAAGATTTGAGGACACGGTCCAGTACTACAGGAACAACAAGTTTATCTACCGACTTGTAGATGGCAGAAGGCGAAGGATGCGCAACTTTCATTATGATATGAAGCAACCGGCTCATACTCAGGCCAAGGTGTCCCAAAGACTTAAGGTTATTCGAGATGCGATGGAGTGGATCGACTTCGTGAATAGGAGCACGAGGATGGTGAGCTGCACCTTGGAGGAGAGCATCTATCATATTTGGGACCACGCACTGTTCAAAGAATAGCTGCGCGAGATAGAGCAGCTGAGAGTCAGTACGAACTCGTTAGACGCATTGGAGAGGACAAAGGTCTGGAGGATCCGTGCGTTGTGGTGTACGTTGCAAATGAAGCTAGGCTTCTGAGGGGATTTTCAATCAAGATCTGAATATTCAAACCGTGGCGCTGGAGTACTAAAGGTCGTCGATGCAGGTAATGACATAAATAAACTACTCGCAATCACTCAAGAAATGCTTCCTCAGGCCCAATCTAACAGAGAGACTGAACTGCTCGTAGCAGAGATGCTGAATAGCCCGCATTGGCTAGAAGAAGAAGACAAGGTCAAGCTGAGAGACAAGCTCATGTCAAGGATGAGCCGCGATGACTACTACGTAGGACCTCAAGCAGTACAGGACATGACAAGGCTTCACTAGAGACTCACCAATGAGTACGAGATAATGAAGGGTACGGCTGTGGAGCTTCTATTTCTAAAAGACCTGGTGACCTCCTTCATCGCTCATCCGGGCAACAACATGATATAACCAGCTGAGGCACAGCAGGCAGTGGTGGGAAAACAGCCCTTACAAAAATCATGATCAACCCAAGGGTCAATAGCGCAAGAATTCAACCAAAGAGCAAATCATGCTGGAATGCTCCGACAGTTGATCGAAGCCGCAGGAAGGATAGAAAGTGCCAGAATGAAGAAGCTCAGAAGAGGGACCATCACCCCTATTCATAACTACTTGGGCTAGCCCAAGTTTAAAGAAGAACGAGCTTGATAAGACGCCAAGGAGGTCGAGGCAGTGGAGCAAGAAATAAAAGAGGTCCACTCACGATCGCCCAGATGAAAAAGGGCCCCGTGCGTGGAGCAACATGGTCTTCTAGTTTAAAAGGGACCAGCTGGGTTATGAGCTGCTTTGGGTCAGTTTTAATTGGATGGAGAGAGAGGGGGAGAGAGGTGCTCGGGAAAACAAGAGCAAGGACATCTACCTGAGATTTGAAAAGGGAAGAGGCATCGCTTTAACCACTGCCTAGATCGATCAAGAAAAGCCTAAGGAGATGACGACCTATCATGAATTAACAAACCCCAGGGAAAGATCAGAGAAGAAAAGAAATCGAAGCAGGCAGAGAACAAGCCTAGAACAACGGGAATAGAGGATGCGAGAGTGAACATTTTATCTAATTAAGCGCCTTAATTAATTCATAACTATTTACCTTATACTATTTTAACTACCTTCTCTTTATAAATTTTAAACTGTACCCATTAGAATGGGAAACCCCCGAGCAAGACCCCCCTGAGCCAGGTAGCACTTCATCAAAACAAGGGGAGCGTATGAGGCCACGCAGAGAAAGGGTATTCCTCCCGAATGAAGACAAGGCGGTACGGGGGAGTACCTCTCAACGTATCACGGCAAGGGGTGGGCGAAAGTATGAAAGATAAACTGCTGCCCTGCCCTCGCCCCCCCCATCGAGGGGCATTCGCGAAGCTAAATGATTTCCGTGCGCGACAAGAGGGGCCTGGGCCCGGACGAGCAGCACCACCCGATGAGCGTGGAGCCTAGCGAGCTGCCACATTCAAGCCACGGACAGATCTTCAAGAAAGGCACGAGCCCCCAGCAAGGGCAGGGCCCGGGGCCCGGCTACAAGACCCGGGGTCTGCAGTGGAGCTTCCTCGAGGGGCTGCCAGTCTCCCAAAGGGCCCAAATCGAAATCGAGAGGCCCCTTCCTGCGGAGAAGCATCCATGAAGCTCCTCCGCCTCAAGGACCAGCGGGGGAAGATTGAGTCGTTGATGGGGTCGGGGAAAAAAGGGGATGGGGGAGCGGAGGAAGAAGAAGTAGCAGGGGGCAGGAGGGGGACAGTTCCGGGGGGGTTCGCCCCGGCGGATCAACGTCGCATAGCGGGGCAGCAATCCCCCCAAAAGGGAAATGACTCACACAGGGGGGGGAGGGAGTAAAAAGTGACTTGATGTTGAGTTAGCGAGATTTGGTCTTTAAAGTTATCTAAATCTGCGATAGTCCCCAAGCGAGGGCGAGTGCGCTTTATCCAAGATGAATTGGGCCCCCCAGAGACCACCGGCGGCGCCACCCCCTTCAGGACAGCCCCGATCGCTCATCGGGTTTAGGGTGAGCTGTAGGGGGGTAGATAGAGCAAGGTCTGCGAGCCCGAAAAGGTCCTTGACCTTTGACTCTTGTGTATCTGAGGTTGTCCCTAACGACGATGCTGTCTGGAGGGACTCCTGTAGAAGTGGTGCATGAAGGAGGGGAAGTGCTCGACGTTGTTTCCACCAGTGAGGGCGTGGGGAGGACTAGGCCGGCTGCGAGCTGATGGCCCCCAAAGATCGTGGCGGAGCGGCCCCGGGTTAGGGTGGCGACCGACATGGAGCGCTTCAGCCATACTTTTTTATGGGCTGCCCTCTGTGGAAGGTGGACTCGTCGATGTACACGACCTCCGGCCAGGTGCACCATCTCGTGATGCCATCGATAGACTGCTGCTGCTCCTGGATCTCCGCTCCCTTTGGTCCTTGCATGTACCTGTAAACTGGATCGGTAGTACACCCGTTGCGACGGAAAGCTTGGGCCCCGTGGGTGGGGGGCAATGGGGCCCAACTCCTCGTGATAGAAGTGGGGGCGCTCCTTGAGGCTCATGTGGGCCGTCTCGCTGAGATGCTTTGCCGTGGGATGCGCGCTCGATCGCGTGGGGGATTTCCTCTTTGGCCCTTTTTTGCGCCTCCCCCTTCGTAATGAAACGTTGCGGCGCCCCCGCTGGACTATATGGCCCCCGTGCTCGGCTTTATTCCCGTGACCTTTGGGTACCTGAGGTACTCATGATATTCCGTCGTGGCAGCGTCCCTAGCGACAAGATCGCCAAGAGTGCTGATCCAGCGAGTGTGTCATTCGGACCTGAGCTTCGGGAGGGCTACCCCCCTTTGTGAATGACATCGGGGCCACATAGCTCTCGATAGGGGATGAGGGTTTTTATTCGGGATGTAGCGGGTTAGGCTCTAAGCTAATGCCGGGTCGACTCCTGGTCCAAGATATTCAGTGAGCGTCCTCGTGCGCTTTCGTGCACCACCACTGGCTGCCATTAAGTTTATTAAAGTTGCAAATGATTAATTCACACTTATGATTACTCCCCTCAATGTTTCTATATATAAGCTATTAGATGACTAGGAGCAGATTCAAGAGCTCAACTTTGTGATAAAACAAAATATTACCCATTATATTTTCTGAACAGAGTAAAAAAGATGCAGAAAATGGTTGAGTCAAGAAATGATCCTCTATATTATTTATTAAAGAAAGGGAAAGTAGCAGAAATAGAAAGATGCCAAAATGAAAGACTACTATGATGGAAGTGGGTTATCTATGAGATCAACAAATGACAAATCCTAGATTGATCAACTAAGGCCAAGAAATAATATCAACAACAAAAAGAAGAAGTCTTAAAGCAGAAAATCCAAAATTTAAGACACTGAAAACCTAATCTTTAATAACATTTCTGTAGACTCAGATGCTTTTAAAGATAAAAATCCAAAGCAGGAATGAGGTATCTATTTTTAAATTAATGTGAAGATCGAGAGAGTGAGGCTGAAGATGACGAGTATTCTTACTATGACGAAGAAGAAGAGGAGCAGAATGATAATTCAGTCAAATAGAAAAATAAGCAGGTAAATCAAAGCTTTTCAGAAGATGAAGTCGAAGAGGAGCAAGATGATATTGACTTGATTGATGATAGCATTGAATACGATAAAAGCGAATATTATCAAATATGTAATCTTGAACAAATAGAAATATTTGGCTAGTTCGGCGCTGGTATCTCAGCACATAGATGAAATAGAAAGCAAAAATGTTTCAATAGGAGTGGGGACAATTCATAGGAATGAAGAAGCCAGTGAATATAAAGGAGGCTCTCTTTCAATGTACACTCTATAAGAGCTGGTGAAGTAAGACAAGCCCTATGTTTCTCTAAATTTGATGATCCAGACAGAATACTGTTCGGGATAAACCCTCAAGGATTACATAGAAAAGAGAGGGCCAACCATTGATCATGAGTTGAATAAAAAAGAAATATAAGATTAATTTTATGATGATGAGAACAATTTCAGAATCTTCTCTCAGATTATAAACGGAGTTATCACTATTCATGATGCGAATATTATTCATAGGGACCTCAAGCCAGAAAATATTTTCTTGGATGATCATAACATGGTGAAGATAGGAGACTTTGGCTTGGCAAGAGATTTTGATGAGTCCTTTATCTTACCTCAAGCTTAATAAGCCTTAATGAGATCTTCAACCAAGAAAAATCTAAGAGATAATCTATAAAGTGCAAACGAATCAGGAGCAGTAGGAACACCACTTTACTTCTCACCTGAGCTCTCTAGATAATTGAAGAATCGCAACCTAAAAATAAACTATGCAGAGCTCGGAGAGAAAGTTGATTATAACATGGATATTTAAGAGATGCATATTGTGTTTTGATATATACTCACTAGGTCTGATTCTTTTGGAGTTGTCAACAAATATGAGTGTAACCTATCATGAGAAGATGCAGTTATTTAACATGGTGAAAGAGCAAAGAAAGCTCCCACCTAAGAGTAAGTTACAGGGAAGCATAGAGGGCGAGATAATTCTTGCTCTCACTCAAATTAACCCAGAGTCTAGGCCAAAAGCGCATCACATAAGAGATTCTCTTCTGCCGAAGTGGAGGGAAGCTCTAGATAATAAGAAGGAATGAGTATTGATTGCAAGTCTAAGTTGCAAGAAGTCATAACTTTAAAACACACACACACACAACTGTATCAGTAAAAAAACACATAAATCCAATCTTTAAGCTTATTTATTTTAAGACTTTGTTACATGCTTATCTACATTAGCGCTTTATGTGTTGAAATTTAAATTCGTCAATTGATAGTTTTGGAAATATAGAGTAGCTCGTTCATTTCTTTGATTTCTCTAACCTTTCTTATTTTTTGCTCAATTTTTAGATTATTCATCTTGATTTTATTGTCCAACTCCATGGATTGCTAAACTCTATCCATGAGAGGCCTTTGATTTTTCGCAAATGCAAACATCTCCTTCATCTCGGAATTAACAAAATACCATTGTAGTTAAGTAAAATTTCTTATAATTTTCTGGCCTGTTGATGAACTGGAGAAGCTCTCTCCTTTTGCGGTCTTCCTCCCTGAACTTTTCTTGCCTTTGCAAATCTGTTCGATGCGCGCCATCTTAAATAAATATAAGTAATTTAATAAGTGACTACATCTTGTTTGAGTTCCTCATTGGGCATTTATGCTACTCTCGTAGGTGAGGTTCTTTCCTTGTTCTGATATTCGCCCTCCTTAAGAGGAACGTTATGTGTTAAGAAATCAAGAAACTGAGCTGCAGATGAAAGTTAGAATAAGTTCTCCTTGTACGACTTGATAAACCCCAAACAGTATATAAATTCAAAGGGGAAATAATTTCAATTCTGCTGCTAGTTTACTATCGTCTCTAGCCGCTTTTTAGCTTTCATGTTAAGCAGAAGTGCCAAACTTATCTAAATTTTTGAGCGCAAACAAGTGGTGCTGATTTTGCAAATTGAACATTTGATCGAGCATCTGATACAACTTGCTCTTCATATTTAGTCTAATTGCCTCAATCAAGCGGAATGAAAAATCCTGCTAGTCTTCAGACAACTCAGATGGCTACGGTTGCACATAGTTCGCTCTTTCTTAGTGAGCAGATAAGTTGGAGGATGCCAAATTGTAAGCACCTGGTTGATGATGCTGAGGTCGCATGAAGGAATCTTGCTGCTAGAAATCTGACATTTGATTTGAATAGGAGGAGTGCGGATTCTAGTTGTTCTATTGATCTTGCTAGTATTAATGTGGGTTGAAGGTTGGGTACTGCTAATTAAAAGAATACAATAAAAATTATATATTGCTAAGGATAGCTATTTTAGTGTGAAGAGGATTATGGAATATGGGAACTTGACTGGAGGAAACTCATGTCTCTGTTCATTTTATAAACTAAGCTCTTTCGGCTTTATAAAACAATTTTTATTGATTATATTTTATGATCATTCTTCAAAATTATCAATTGATAATTGAAAATTAATAAATTTTTAGTACAAAAAAAAGACATGAAATTATTTATTTTTTTTCTTCTCAAACTTTTGATAAAATATGCAAAATTATTTATCGTGAATAATTTCACACTTTTTATTTCTCAATTCAAGAATATAAAACAGTGGCGTAAAATAAATTTAACATTTCATTTATAAATTATTTAATATTTCTCTAAATCTTTTGAATTACTTATTAATATTTTTTAATGCAGAGTTCTCTGAAAATCTGCTGTTAATTAAGTTGCAAAATTATATTTATCTTTTAAAATAGCTTAAAGATAAAGGGTTTACGATGAGAGGATTTTCAAATACTTGTAACATTTTTTTAATTTTCTCACCTGAAATTATAAAGGAACTTTTAATATTGTTAAAAAGTCCTCCTTGAATTTTCTTTTTGGTTGAATATCAAGCAAGATCATCAGGCATATAAACTTGGAATAGCTTAATCAATTTATAATTTTAAATACTTTCAAGATTATATTCAACCTCTTTAATTGCGGAAAACTACTAAGTCTTAAAACTCACATTTGAAGTAAGCCATTTTTGGCTTGTGTTTGCAATCCTCATGAGCGACTTCTAATACTATGGATTCCATACTCAAGTGAGACTCTCGTATATGCAAAGCCTTAAATTATTTAGTTATAAATTAACATTTAAATTTCTGTGGAATTTTTAAATCTTGGAAATTATATCTTCAAATGAGCATATTTTAATTCGTCAAAAATAGCCTTAATTTCAACTCTAAAATTATTTTGAATTTTTTTCTTCTAAGGATTCAAAATTGGTATATTTTATAATATGTTTAAATGAATATAAGTATAAAATAGTCCATTTTAATGTTTGCATTTATTCCTTAAATTAGATATTATTGCTTGGAATTAGATCGCCACTTAAAAGAAATTAGTCATGCTCTAAAATACCAAATGATGATGATGCAAAAATTAATTGGAAAATATTTTTTCAAGGAATTTGAAATAATGACAATTAAATACTTAGCGAAGTCATTTAAGATTTTATAGGAGAAATTATTAATCAATGATAACTTATAAAAATCTAATAATTTTAAATTGTGAAGCGAATTTGATTTACTCATTGTCAACCTTCGAAGTTGAGCATACTAAGAATATTCTTGCCTCCACAGATTGCGGAACAAGCAATGATGAGCACAGTTAGTTGGGAGCAAGTGAGATACTTCATTCCATTTCATAACATAATGTAAGTAGAACAAGGTTTTTTAGAGATATTTAAACTCTAAACTCATCATTCTAAAAACTATCAAAATTTAAATGGGAGAAATTCTAAGTTTGATTTTAGTGCGAGGGCAATTAAATATTAAATCTTTTTTTATTTTTCTATTTAATGAAGATTGCGGAAGAGAGATGATCTAAGGATGGAGCTAATAATGTAAGACATTTTTCAAGATTAAGCATAAATTATAGCAAGTGTGTTTGAATCCCCTCATCTCTTCTCAAGCAAACAAAACTAAGAATATATTCTAGGTCGAACTTCTGGATTTCAAACGACAAAATTATCTCAAGTCGGTATTATGAAAAAATTTATACTTTATATTGAATATTTTTTTGTCAATATAATTAAAATTAAAAAAATGCTAAAAATAATAATATATGAATTATTAACACTTTTCTATGGCAGATTAATTTAATTCTTTGACTCATAAAAATTAATCGGGATAGGAAATTAAATATTCATTTTCGAAGAATTAATATTGATACAGATAGAGAAGCCAACTCAAATCTATACTCTTCTACTACAAATCAGACTGACTAAAACTTGCTCTCATCTTTCTGGAATTTCATGGACTCATTCTCTGCTAAAGATCTTTTCTTCGTTGTACTTGGTCTTGTGATAATTTATCTCGAGACAGCAATTCTCTGGAAGCTCACAACTCTTTAGGAGTCTCCACAAACAATCATTCACAACTACGATATGAGAATGATTTTCACATAAAATCCGTCTAAAAAGATCAAAGCTTCTGAGATTACAGATCAAAGTATTCAAGACCCTCAATCAAAATGATAAAATTACTGCTTTATCTAAATATATAAATCTACAAGAAGAAATAGTTAAAATCTGCAAATAGACAGTGCCATTCTAAGTAGAAGAATACTTACATATCTAATTAATTTATAAGAAATTAAATACTTCCTCTGACTCTCAATGGACCCTCTGTTTATAATTTTGCTGTTGAGCAGATATATTATTTTAATTTGTTATAGAGTTTATTGAAAATAATTTATTTTAATATTCTGCTTATTTAGATATTGTTCTTTAATTAAAAAATGGTTTTAATCTTGTAAACCAATTTGAATTACCATTTTAAATTTTCTTTCTAGGTTTCTCTATAAATTGATTATATTTTTATCATTGGTGTCTCTATATATTGGATTAAAGCAATTCCTTTCATAAATTCTGGCCGGTTTAAAATCTTTAAAAGATTATGTTTTATGGGCAAATTTTACTTTATACATTTTATGAACCTCATTTTTCTTAGCTCCTTAATTTATATTAAAAATTAGCTTTATAAAAATAATAAATAATCAGTGAGTAGTTTTCGAGCATTTACTTCCTATAGCAGCTGAGAACATCGAAAGTGGAAATTTGAATTTTAAATTTTAGGATATGTTAATTTACGTCCCTAGCATAGAGAGGGAGAATTCTTTTTTATCTAAAGTTTATCATTCATGGATCATCATTCTGGAAACTAATGTTCTATCTAAAAGGAAAGCGCCTTTCAGACTTAACTAGTTGGAGGGCCATAAAATGATCTATTGGTTTTCAAGATACCGAAAAACCAAAAATTTAAAAAAAAAAATGATAAAAAAAAATTAAAAAATTGGTTATAATTAATTTTTTTAATTAATACTTTAATCATGCGGTCAAACGCAAAATTTAAACTAAAAAAATAACTACACATCCTATCTCAGTTTCTTTTTGACTCTGGGTATGGATGTAGCCCCCCCTTTATCAGTAGAATACCCAAAGTTCTCAACACAACCCCAAATCGCAAAAATGTTGAGATTTTCACACTATTCTCGCATTTGAAATTTGCTTTGCAGATGAAAAAAGTTGGGAGTTAACTGTTCCTCATCGCACTTCTAAGTTTCAAGATGTGCACATCAATTTTTTGTTGATCTTCAAACTCTTCGCCACAAAAGGATTCCTTTTGGGAAGTAGCGCCCCAAGATCTTCCAAAGATAGTTTCCTTATCTCAAGACCCTCTCCGTAGACTGTAGCAAACATCTATCGTTGAAATGGCATAACTTACAAAACTTTGAATCGAGTGAAGCGCGTTATAGACTTCACAAAGCCATTTTATTATAATAATCTAAAATATATTTACACTGCTCAGGTGTGAGAGGGATAGCTGAAGTTTGTATGTGCTGACGAAGCTGTGTTCACACACACACCTTCATGAAGAAAAGTTGGTACCAAAAAGCACGATAACATAGAAGTTTACGAGTTTGAAAGTAAATAAAAACTACAAGTGCGTTATTTTAAGGGGCATTATGAGTATAAACTTTTTTGAATTCGAGTAATGTCAACGACATTCGAATATCCTCAGAGCCTCAAACGGCACATTAAAGGAAAATCCACTCAGCTTTACAAACCCCAAGATCTATATGAGCATTTGAAAAATGGGCGGTTTTGCTTCCCTTTCTCAACTTGTGAGCAGACATTCTCTCATTTTGCTTTCCCCAAGAAACACCCTTTAGAAGAAGCACATGGGTGGTTGAAGAGGATTTTAAAGATGGGGGCCAGTAAGAGGCAAACACGATACCTTTACAAAGGTTCAACTAAAGAGGGAAACAAGAGGGAAAAAGAAGAGGAAAAGGTTTTTGAATCAAAGGGCCCTTTGTTTTTGGGTCAGTTAAAATTTCAGCTAGCTCAACGGACTCCATGCTTTAGAAATTTTTAACTTTTGGGGGAGTGTGTTTAAAATTTCCCCACCTTGATTTATACAAACGAAGATACACCACATACAAAGGGAAAAGTATGCTTTCAAGGATCTTCCCCTTTCATACCTTGTAAAAAAGGAAAAAGAGAGGTCTTGAGTTCGCAAAAGAACTGACAGTTTTGAGAGAAAACGAGGGACAAAAAATTGGAAATACGTTCTTTTTTTTGCTGGTGTTCTTATCGATCATAATTTTCAAACCCATTGCCCTTTTAAATGGGGGATCACAAATAAATGAAATTTCCCCAGCACGAGGGGGCAAAAAAAGTTCTAGCTTTTGCTATTCTCACTGGGCCTCGTTTGAGGAGTGGTGGGGTTTTCCCTGAGTTGGGATTCGTGCACAGAAATCTCAAGCCAGAGAACATCATGTTTAAAATTTGAACCAGTCCCGAGGGGAACTGTCATAGACTTCAACCTTTTTAAAAAGAGAAAACATTGAGGAAGCACGGGGCAAGTAACTGCAGGCTACTTCCCATAGAGACCGACTTGGCTCAACGTTTCAGTGCAGTGGGACATTTGTTCTATAGTTGCAATCATACTTGAATTCGATATGAAACCAAAGGAATTCTACTAAGTGTGAAAGTGAAGATGTGCCATTTAAATTCGCACAGACATTGTAAGATAGACAGAGGTATCAGAACCTTTGAAAAGTTAGAAAAAATAATCAAAGCAACCTATGAAACCAACACTCAGTTATCTGAGATAGAGGAAGCACTTAAAGGTATAAAATTCAGAGAATATGAGACAGACGTCAAGGCCACCTTCCTAGAAGACTTTAGATTGCCTGTTTAGGGTTAAAATTTAGCATTATGGGATGAATACGATTTAGTGATCGTGAATTGTCTTTTTTGAAATAAATTGAAGAATAGAGGCGGAGCGAGCAGATAATAAATTGATTAATCTAGCAAATATTTTCATAATAAAGAATTAAAAATGAAAGCTAGGACTGGAGTGACTAAAAGAGCGAGTGCACTTACTCAGAGCCACCATAATACACTAAAGATAAACCGATTGTAAGTAAACTATTTTTGTCTAAATGTCATTCTAAACAATTTAAATAAGTTTAGCGCATTTTTATACTCTAACTCTTACTCTAATTTAGGCTTGACTATACTGAATGAACGAACCTTTGTTCAAGATGTATCATAAAATCGCCTCACTGACACTAACTCTTCCATTGAAGATATGAACAGTACTCATCCATCAGAATCTATTTGAGCAAAGCGAATCCCTGATCATGGTAAGCATTCTTATTTGTTTTAAAGGCATAATTAGAGCTAACGAGCAAAAGATGATATCTAAATGAATGGAAATCAGAAGCAACAAGGTCTAGAAAATATGAAACCTGAGCAAAGGATTGTCTTTGTAATAAAATAAATTGAAATAGAGTAGTAGCAAATTCTTGTTCAGTGCAACCTATATTGAATTTTTTGTATTTTCACTAAATAAATTCACGATCACTAAATCGTATTCATCCCATATTATAAGTATTAATAAAGAAATAAATTATACACAACTTATTTTCACTTTCTTATCATATTATGGGGTTTTGGGGTTTTGAATGAAGGAGCTGCTAAAGCCCATGATTGAAACGATGGGGGAGAGTAAACTCAAAAATTATAAGACGAAATTTCTTAGACTGATCGTCTTAGGCCAAGAAATCTTCAAAGTGCAAAGAAGAAGGATTTGAGAAAACAAAAGATTGATGACGATCAAGGGTTTCTCTTTATAGTAAAATTTTTAATTAAAATCGTTGATTGGTTAAAATAATAAATGGAGAGTTGCAACTTCGTGTCAGTTGAAATCACTTATTCACCCCTGATCAGTAGCTCGCTCAATAGCTTATCAAAAATTAATTTCAGTTCCTTCTTTAATCATCTCCTCAGCACCTCTCTGTAGTGAGATATGACTGACGCATTCTTCATCATCATTTTCATTAAAGCTTGTTTTGCTTATAGTTCTTGACTGAGAGCTCTCACACAAAAGTTGCAAGGATAAAAAATCCTTAAAACTTAATGCTGAATCGATTGGTGCTTTAATTATTCAAATATGAGATAGTTCAACAGTCACTGATTTATTCCATTTTAATTTAATATCTAATTAAATTCTTTTTTATTAATTCTCAGCTATAATAGATAGGACGTAAACTCAGATGTTTTCGAGAGCAGAAATTTCCTACCATAATAATTACCCTTATAATATTAATATTAAGTGATAAAGAAGGGGGCGGAGATAAGAGGAAGAGGAGAAAGTTGTCAGACCTGCTGAGGAGAAAGTTGGTTTGAGTTATTCGGATTAAGAAAAGAATGTGAGTGTTGAGGAAGAAAGCAAGGAAGCTAGCAAAAGTTTTAAAAGTGATGAGAAGAAGAAAAATAGTCTTGTCTTGAGAGATGAAAGGGAATTTCAAGAAGGCACTCTATCCATGTATACGCTTGAACAGCTCGTGAAATAAAATAAGACTTACAAGTCTCTCAATTTGATGATATAAACAGAATACTGCTCTGGATTGACACTGCAATAATTCATTCAGTAAAGGAAATTAGCAATCAACCAAGAGGCAATTTTATTTATTAAAAATATTCATCTATACTATATAATGAGGAGAATTTAAGGATATTTTCTTAGATCCTAAATGGGGTTATCACAACTTTACTTTTCGCCTGAGCTCATAAGATAAATGAAGAACCCTAACCTTAAGCTAAATTATGCAGATCTTGGAGAGAAAGTTGATAATAAAATAGATGATTTGTATTGTTTGCCATTTTGATATATTCTGTCTTGGATTAATTCTATTGGAGATGTGCCTATTTATGCAGACAAAGAATGAGAGATTCAAGATTTTTAACATGGTTAAAAATCAAAGAAAACTCCAAGATGATAGGAATTTAAAGGGAACAGCAGTGGGCAAGATGATTCTAGATCTCACTTAAGTTAGTCCTTAGAAAAGGCCAGAAGCTCTCAAAATAAGGGATCTTCTACTTCCTTTGTGGAAAGAAGAACTCACGAGCATGATGGAGAAGTGAGGATATTAAATTAAAGTTGAAGAGCAGTTTTAATGTAGCAATATTATTCATTAAGTCTTCTATCATTTGAATGAATCATTTCCATAAGCGATTTGACATTTAATTTGACAAAATATAATTTTTTAAATAAAGTGTTGAGACACATTCGTTTCTTTAATTACTCTGCCTTCCGTTTCTGTAATTTGGAATTATTAAGCTTGATTTTGTTGACCAAATCAAAAACTTGCCAAATTCTATCTACCGAAGAACTTTTCTTCGTAATTGAGAAACTGGTTGCCCAAATTCAGTCAATGCACTTTGCGATTTGCCTATGCTTTTCTTAGCGGTAAGATTCTCTGATTTGTTTATTGAATCCTTTTTAGAGTAACGTTATGAGTTAAAAAATCAAGGATCTCAGTAGCAGATAAAAGATAAAATAAGTTTATATCAAGATAAATCTAAATATTTTGGAATATTTCAATGATGGTTATGAATTTAAATGAAATAATAATCCATTAAATATATATAAATTTACTCATTATTTTCCGTATCTAGCAAACCAATGAAACTTTAACTTATTTTTTTTATCGTAAACAAGAGATGGTAAGCCTGCAAAGTTAACATTTGTTCATAGAGCATATAGTAAAACTAGCAATTCATGTTTAGTTGATAGCCTGTAATTATCTTAATGAAAAATCTTGCTTTAATTCTTCTGGCTACTGAGATGGATATGGATGGCAATCGTAGCTTTGTTTTCTTAAGTCAAATTTTTTTGAGACGCCTAGATATAAGCACCTTTTTGATGGTACTGAGATCGCTTGAAGGAATCTTCCTGCTAGAGTGGGAGAGGTGATTTAATAAGGATGAGTGCAGAGAGGTGGTTCTGATGATCTGGCTAGTAATATTGAGATAAATTAATTTAACTTATTAAAGTCTTCAGGGAGATAGTCAAAAATAATGTAGTTGAAATTTTTTGTTTGAATGATATATATGTCTGTTTTTAATTAATTAAGCTAATTTATTAATTTGTGTAATGGGGCGACCAGCAGAAGAACGACCACTGCATAGACTCTAACTTTGATCATCACCAATGCAAACCATACCGTGACACTAACTATTGGTGAATTCCTAGATCTCGGAAGCTACTCAATTGGACATTTACACATTGGACCATGGATGAGATAGTTCTCAACAACTTCTACAACGACATTGACGGAGATACCTTGAGACAACATTGTGCCAAGTTTTCAAAAACTCAAATTTGGTTGTCACCAAGGAAGAAATGACTATGAGATCACCACACCTAACCCAGACAGCAACGACAATGCCGGTGATTACATTATAAAGTGCATGGTATCAGATGGATATGACAACTATGACGAGCAATACAGAATGAAATGCAGAGTTTTTTCAACGAGACACCTAATAACCTTGGCGCCACTAAGCAAGCTTGTCTTACCCTTGTGTCCTTAAACTGCCTTCCCCTCCATTTCAAAATTAAAAATCATAAATAATAAAATAGCAGTAATTAAGTTAAGGTCTTTCGCTCTCAATCTCTACATTATTTTTGAATTTCACTTTGACAACATCAATAATAAATGTAAGGTGTCTATTTAAATTTAAATATCATTTAAGTTACTAGATTTTTAAGTGAATAGGAATGAGAAATAGATTAGGTTTAGAAATAATTTCATCTCTAGTTAATAAAATTACAAAAGAAATTAATATCTTTTTTCTGATTCCTTATTTTTTTATTTTATTGGCAAATATTTTAGGATAATTTAGATATTAAGATCTATATTGTAAAATTCAAATTTGTAAAATTAAACTAACAATTTTGGTCGTTTACATTATTAAAGACTTATTAATATCATATGTATTAATGAAGCCCATAATTTTTTAGCACTCAATATGAAAAATATCTGCAGCCAAAGATTTAAGACTGAAGTTTAAAATTATGGTGAATTCCAAGTTTGAATGGGCTTATTTTTTTAATAAAAAGTAAACTTACCAAATAAATATATAAATTATGAGTACTCAAAGATTTGGAATGCAAAAAGTTCTTTGCAATGCTTTATAAATTATTCTTTTTTAATCTTTAACTTTATTAAGTTAAAAATATTTATAACTTCAATTATTCAACAAAGTATATTTTAGAAATTATAGAATTATGTTTCCTCCAAATTATTTATTTTTACTCGTTAATTAGTCATATAGACTTTCTGATCCTATATAATTTATTTGATGAATATCTATAAAGAAGGAGAATCATGATAAATAAATTATTATGATTTTATTTTTTTTAAAAAAAAAGAGACTTTTTTTTAGACATAGGGTCTTAAAATGGAATGAATGTGAATTCTGCTCATATAAATTTTATTCAATATTTATATCCTCTTAATTTGAAAATGAATGGTGGAGGAATTATTTATATTCATTTAAGTCTCTAGCCATTTTTAATCAGAAACAACTAAAATATGAACTTTACTGTTCCATAATTTATTTATTGAATACTATACGATCTTTTAATTTAAATGATTACGGAGAAGGAAAGAGCAAAGGATTGAGAATAGAGTATAAGATATCTTCCAGTCTAAATTATTAATAAAATATACTAGATTCAATGAGCTCTCACACAAAGAAATTAAATTATATTTATTCCAGATAAATTAATTGAATTTTCTAGGGCAAATTTTTTATATGGATAATGATAGATTTTTTCTTTGAACTATAATTTTCCAAAAGATATTTACTAAACCATGAATTAAATTATTAATCCTTCCAAATATAAATCTTTATTTACATCGTTTTTTACATTTATAATTCCAGAATAATTTAATCCCTAGTTCTTAATTAAATAAATTTCTCTTCATTTAAATTTAATAGGTTAAAATTTAAATATTCATATTCCATCCCAAGAGTTATTATTCCTGCAGCTGGAGAAGCACTCTCAGATTAAAAAAAACTTAGACTAATCATCCTGCCTCAGACTTTTTGGAATATTTTAAAGCGCTAATGGAATCTGCATCTTCAAAAGAATTATTCATCAATATCATTGCGATTTTGATAGTCCTGCTACTAATCGGAATTGTTCTAATTGCTCTAATGGTTCTACTAATTGCGGTTCTTTTGAGGCAAAGAACAGTTGTTCTTTAATAAGGTCCTTAAAATAACTAGACTATCATTTTCAACTTTAATGCATACCCAGAGAGAGTTTAAATACTTGATTCTACAACCCACAGCATCATGTCATAGCCTTTACTTTAAGACCTCCCTCCTGCTAACTCTAAATGACTTATAAATGATCATTGTAAATTTAATCTTTGAGAGAGAATTAAAATATCTCAATAGCCGACATTAGCTAATGTATAAGTATTCGTGAAAATCTTATTAATTAATTTCTAAAAAACTAATTTATCCACTGAACTCCATTCAACCACTTTATTCTGATCGCGCAATTACTGAGCAGAAAAGTCATTTAAATATATTTTACTTAATAAATTGTAAAATATTATTAAAATAAAAGAGGTAAGGGCAAAGTAAAAGACAAATTTTAATTTATAGCATTCCATTAAAATAAATCTTGAATGCTATTCCAATAATAATTTAGAGAGAATTAATCTATGATAATATATATTTAACTTACTTCTAATAAATTTAAACTATCCAATTTATTCAATACAATAAAGACAGTTTATTTAGCACTGAAATATAAGCTATTATAGCATTCAAGAGGAATATATCGAAAAAAATTAATAATCAATAAATATATCATATCTTTTTAAACAAATACTTGAGTTTATTTGCAATAAAAGTCCCATAATATGAAAAATAAAATAAGTTGTGTTAAAATTTAAATTTTTTTATTAATACTTATAACCATGCTAAATTTTAACCCTAACAGGCAAACTAAAGTCTTCTAGGAAGGTGACCTTGACGTCTGTCTCATATTTCTCTGAATTTTTTACCTTTAAGTGCTTCCTCTATCTCAGATAACTGAGTGTTAGGTTTCATAGGTTGCTTGAGTATTACTCTCTAACTTTTTCAAAGGGTTTTGATACCTTGTCTATCTTACATTGTCTTTTTTGCGAATTATATTGCATCATCTTCATTTCACACTAGTTTGAATTCCCCTGGTTTTATATCCATTCAAGTATGATTGCA